>CM045449.1:518034-591671 GCA_024666655.1 Dascyllus trimaculatus
AGCTGCCAACACCTCAGACCTGCTCAGGAAATCTCAACAGAGACTCGTCCTCCTCAGAAAGCTGAGAAAGGCCCAACTCCCCGAGGAACTGATGCTCAACTTCTACTGAGGTACCGTCGAGACACGACACACCCCGGTAAGCCCTCTTTGAACCGCTGCCATCTGGGAGGTGGTTCAGAACAATAAAGTCCAGAACAGACCGGCTCAGGGAAGCTTCTACCCCAGAAGCTCCATCACAGCCCTCGGACCGACACACCAGACCCACCTACCTCACCTGCAATCAAACGTCTGCACCACCCGTCTGGAGCTCTGTGTTCCTGGACACTGATCCATACCGGCTCTACACCCCCACCGTTGTTTGTTTTGTCAGGATTCATTACAAGGACAGAAGTCACGCCTAAAGACAAGATGAACATGGAGGAGGAGACAGGTGTGTGTCTACCTGCTGGTGGTGCTGTCCTCAGCAGACACACAGTCTGTCCTCCTGGCCTGAAGTCCAGCAAGCAGAGACCTGGACAGCTGCACCTGAAACACAGGGGGGGGATTGACCAGCCAGAGACACAACGACAACACAAAGAGACACACAACAACAACACAAAGAGACACAACAACACAAAGAGACACACAACAACACAAAGAGACACAACAACACAAAGAGACACAACAACACAAAGAGACACAACGACAACACAAAGAGACACAACAACACAAAGAGACACACAACAACAACACAAAGAGACACACAACGACAACACAAAGAGACACAACAACACAAAGAGACACACAACAACAACACAAAGAGACACACAACGACAACACAAAGAGACACAACGACAACACAAAGAGACACAACAACACAAAGAGACACAACAACACAAAGAGACACACAACAACACAAAGAGACACACAACGACAACACAAAGAGACACAACAACACAAAGAGACACACAACAACACAAAGAGACACAACAACACAAAGAGACACACAACAACACAAAGAGACACAACACAAAGAGACACAACAACACAAAGAGACACAACAACACAAAGAGACACACAACAACACAAAGAGACACAACAACACAAAGAGACACAACAACACAAAGAGACACACAACAACAACACAAAGAGACACACAACGACACAAAGAGACACACAACAACACAAAGAGACACACAACGACAACACAAAGAGACACACAACAACACAAAGAGACACACAACGACACAAAGAGACACACAACAACACAAAGAGACACACAACAACAACACAAAGAGACACACAACGACAACACAAAGAGACACACAACGACAACACAAAGAGACACACAACAACACAAAGAGACACACAACAACACAAAGAGACACACAACAACACAAAGAGACACAAAGACAACACAAAGAGACACACAACGACAACACAAAGAGACACACAACGACAACACAAAGAGACACAACGACACAAAGAGACACAACAACACAAAGAGACACAACAACACAAAGAGACACAACGACAACACAAAGAGACACACAACAACAACACAAAGAGACACACAACGACAACACAAAGAGACACAACGACACAAAGAGACACAACAACACAAAGAGACACACAACAACAACACAAAGAGACACACAACGACAACACAAAGAGACACAACAACACAAAGAGACACAACAACAACAACACAAAGAGACACACAACGACAACACAAAGAGACACAACAACACAAAGAGACACAACAACACAAAGAGACACACAACAACAACACAAAGAGACACACAACGACAACACAAAGAGACACAACAACACAAAGACACACAACAACACAAAGACACATAAAAACACAAAGAGACACAACAACACAAAGAGACACACAACAACACAAAGAGACACACAACGACAACACAAAGAGACACAACAACACAAAGAGACACAACACAAAGACACACAACAACACAAACAGACACACAACAACACAAAGAGACACAACAACAACACAAAGAGACACACAATGACACAAAGAGACACACAACAACACAAAGAGACACAACAACAACAAGAGACACACAACAACACAAAGAGACACAACAACAACAAGAGACACACAACAACACAAAGAGACACACAACAACACAAAGAGACACAACAACAACACAAAGAGACACAACAACACAAAGAGACACAACAACACAAAGAGACACAACAACACAAAGAGACACACAACAACACAAAGAGACACAAAGACAACACAAAGAGACACACAACGACAACACAAAGAGACACACAACGACAACACAAAGAGACACAACGACACAAAGAGACACAACAACACAAAGAGACACAACAACACAAAGAGACACAACGACAACACAAAGAGACACACAACAACAACACAAAGAGACACACAACGACAACACAAAGAGACACAACGACACAAAGAGACACAACAACACAAAGAGACACACAACAACAACACAAAGAGACACACAACGACAACACAAAGAGACACAACAACACAAAGAGACACAACAACAACAACACAAAGAGACACACAACGACAACACAAAGAGACACAACAACACAAAGAGACACAACAACACAAAGAGACACACAACAACAACACAAAGAGACACACAACGACAACACAAAGAGACACAACAACACAAAGACACACAACAACACAAAGACACATAAAAACACAAAGAGACACAACAACACAAAGAGACACACAACAACACAAAGAGACACACAACGACAACACAAAGAGACACAACAACACAAAGAGACACAACACAAAGACACACAACAACACAAACAGACACACAACAACACAAAGAGACACAACAACAACACAAAGAGACACACAATGACACAAAGAGACACACAACAACACAAAGAGACACAACAACAACAAGAGACACACAACAACACAAAGAGACACAACAACAACAAGAGACACACAACAACACAAAGAGACACACAACAACACAAAGAGACACAACAACAACACAAAGAGACACAACAACACAAAGAGACACAACAACACAAAGACACACAACAACACAAAGACACATAAAAACACAAAGAGACACACAACAACACAAAGAGACACACAACACAAACAACAACACAAAGAGACACACAACACAAACAACAACACAAAGAGACACACAACAACACAAAGAGACACACAACAACACAAAGAGACACAACAACACAAAGAGACACAACAACACAAAGAGACACACAACAACACAAAGAGACACAACAACACAAAGAGACACACAACAACACAAAGACACACAACAACCTCAGTGATTCCACCTGTTACCTGTGGAACTCTGTGACCCACCTGAGCGTCAAATAGCTGCCGGTAAACTGCTCCGCTCGGAACCGCTCGGCTCTCACACATGCTGCCGTTCATCAGACCGGCTGGAGGATCTCCGTTCCCCTGCTGGAGGATCTCCGTTCCTCGGCTGGAGGAGCTCCGTTCCTCGGCTGGAGGATCTCCGTTCCCCTGCTGGAGGATCTCCGTTCCCCTGCTGGAGGATCTCCGTTCCTCGGCTGGAGGATCTCCGTTCCTCGGCTGGAGGATCTCCGTTCCTCGGCTGGAGGATCTCCGTTCCTCGGCTGGAGGATCTCCGTTCCTCGGCTGGAGGATCTCCGTTCCCCGGCTGGAGGATCTCCGTTCCCCGGCTGGAGGATCTCCGTTTCTCGGCTGGAGGATCTCCGTTCCCCTCTCGGCTGCTCAGCGGCCTCAGGAAGTGTTCTTCTCGGTTCTCTACCTGCTCCCCGGTGGTTCTGTCCGGTAAACTCACCTTCAGCCGCTCTGGCCGTTTGTTTCCGTTTCCATGACAACGAGCTCAACGGGCGCTGCGGTGCGTTCAGGGTCCGCTGACAAAGTCGTTAATTCAAGACTCACACACGTTATTTAGACTCAGAGCACGTTTATTAATGAGGAGCACAAACAGAGAGGAGCTGGAGACACCGAGACCGAGACCGAGACCGAGCTCACCGTTCTCATGATTAAAGATCCAGATACTGAACAACCAGACCTTCACACCACCAGAGACACAGAGGAGTCCTCACTCTGCAGAGTACAAACACCCTGCTACAGCAGAACTACATGGTTCTGTTACAGTAGAACTACATGGTTCTGTTACAGTAGAACTACATGGTTCTGTTACAGCAGAACTACATGGTTCTGTTACAGTAGAACTACATGGTTGTTTGGTCCATCAGTCGGAGTCAGTGATGTCACTGCTGTCGTCAAGGTTACCGGCTGTGAACTCCACGCTGGTGAACTTTGACCTGAGGGCTCGCTTCCTGTTGTCATGGAAACAAGAGCGTGCTCAGATGGATGTGGCAACGTCAGAAAGGTTTTAAATAAAGTTTAAAGAAGTCAGCGCTCACCTGCGGTAAAAGAAGTTCAAACGACCTCTGAGACAGCCGTCTGTCTGCTCCTCCTATAGACAGACAGACAGGTAGACAGACAGACAGACAGACAGACAGGTAGACAGACAGGTAGACCCTCAGGTTAATAGTCCTGCAGGTGCAGTCATGAAGTAGTTTCCATCCACGTCTATCATCCAGTGACTCCTAGAACTTTGGATCTTGTCCGGTGGAACCACTGAAACCTGAATGTTTGTCACTGAAACTCTTGAACTTTGGTTCTTCTATAGATGCAGTAAAGTCTTCTGGAAGACGCTCATCCATTTGGAAACACAAGGTCTTCACAAATGGATGTAGACCTTTGTTCACAACTGTATATATGTGTGTAAGGACATACATGTGTGAATATACTGTCATGGAAAAAAGATGTGACCCTTGTTTTCTTCAGTTTCTTGTTCATTTTAATGCCTGGAGCTCAAACTTCCACCAAGGAGCTTCAGTCCACCCCCAACACAACGGCCCAGTTCACATATTTTCTATGGAACGTTACAGATACAGATGTAATTACATACAGTTCAAATGTCCTACCGACAATGCGGCGTCTCTCGTCCTGTTTCTGTGTTACTGTGAGGTTTGTAGCATGAACAATAATAAGTGGTGTGTATTATTTAATATGAGGATATGGATCACAAATGCTGATGAACTGAAGGCCAAGAATGAACAGAAAAGTGGTGAATGAAACCAAAAAACATCCAAACAAACCCCTTAAAGAAATAAAATCCCCTCAGTGCTGTCTGCACTATTGGAAAAAACAACTTTGACTTATTTAAAATTATATGAAATCCCTGTGAAAGTATTTTAAATGATTAAACCCACCCAATGAATTTTTAACCCCATGACATGAAAATATTCTACGTTTTATTGAACCCCGGTCCCCCACTGTACAGTCCCTTATATGAACTAAAGCCCTTTAAACCTTATTTTAAACCCTTAACATTCAGTTTAACCCCAGAAGTCAAATCACAATCACATATTTCCTGAAAATTTCATCCAAATCCATCCATTACTTTTCGAGTTATTTTGCACACAAACAAACATACATATATATAATTAACAAACAAACCAACGCCGGCAAAAACATAATGTCCTGGGTGGAGGTATTTAACTGAAGAATACAATGAACACGACAAAACATGCAGCTGATTCCATAATACTTCATGTCCTATTGGACATGTTTCAGCTCAGTTCTATTCCCAGCATACATAAGAGGCCATTTCACATCATAAGCAGCCCTGCACATGTGAAGGTCTAGAGGGGTTTCCTGCTCACATGACTGGATTTTCCAACAACATAATGCCCCCTGCCACACAGCAAGGTGAGTTAAAGCCTGGATGGAGAACCAGAACGTTGGAACCATGCCTTGGCCTGCTCAATCACCAGATCTACATCCAACTGAAAACCTGGGGAAAACCATCAAATGCTAAAAGGAAAACCACAAGTCCAAACACAGGACTGGGCTCCTTTACAGCAGAACCATGTCAGCAACATGGTGATGAAACCAAGTCCTAACTCCGGTATGTATCATGTGACTAAAACAGACAGAAAGAAAACATGGAGGGTCTCAAAGCACTGTTTTGGAAGTACAATGTCACCACAGCTACTGATGGAAGAACCAAAGTGATTCTGGTTCTTATCAACCCAACCGTGGAACGTTGCTACAAATCAGCTCTGAAACTAAACTCTTCTGAGTTATTTTTGGTGTTGTCATTATATTTGTCCAAACAACCTTTGGTGGTACCAGGCACTGGAATGAACAAGAAATCGAAGAAAACAAAGGTGCTCTAATATTGTTTTCCATGACTGTACGTCTGCACGTGTAAACACTCTATTACCAAAACTACTGGGACGCCTGTCTTCACATTAACTTTAATGACGTCCCATTCTTAGTCCGATTAGCTCATCTGAAGGCCACACCAAGTTTGGAGGTGTGTAGCTAATGACTCTACAGAAAGTTGGTGATTTCTGCCCACCCACTACAACAACAGGCTTCACATTTAAAACCAGATCTATCAGCTCCACCTGTTCTTCACCTTGGTTCACCTCCACTCTCAGGCTGCTCAGAGCTAAAGGACGCCAACTTGAACGTCTCTACAGAAAAACTGGACTCACTGTACACAAGGAAGTATTTTTTAATCATGAATCCTGTTCCAAAGACTCGGTATTAAAAGTTAAATCAACATACTACTCTGGCTTAATCAGCTTCAATGAAGGAGACTCAAAGGCTTTGTTCTCTCTGTTCAGAAAACTCACCTTCCTCTGCTCCATCTGGGTTCCCTCATCAGACACTCTCAGTCTTCATGTTACCCTCTCCGACTGAAATCACACATCTCATTAAAAAGTCATCCCCCTTCCAGCTGGACTTATCCAGTCCACCGTTTCCTCCTGGGCTCCTCCCATCACACACATAGTTCACTCTTCCCTCACCACTGGAACTGATCTCTCACATCTCATAACTCCCACACCGAAGAAGCCTGGTGAAAACCCAGTGACCTCAATAATCTCCGTCCTCTTTCCAACCTTCCATTCATCTCTAAGATCCTTGAAAAACTGTTGCTTCCAGCTCCACGCCCACCTTTCATGCAATAATCTCCATGAACAGTCCCAGTCTGGTTCCTCTCCATCCACTGGAACAGATCTACTCAGAATCCCCAGTGATCTCCTGGCATCTGATTCTGGTCTCCTATCATCCTCATCCTGCTTGACCTTGATTGTGACCTTTCACACCACCGTCCCACCGTCCTCCTGGACAGACTTCCCTCTGTCGGCATCACACTTACACCCCTCGACTGGTTTAAAACACATCTCTGTGGCTGCACTCAGTTCATCCAGTTAAAGTCCTTCACCTCTCTCCCAGTTACCACAGTGAGCTCCAGGGTCCGTCCTGGAGCTCCTGTTATTTATCATCTACTTCCTCCCCTCGGTCACATCTTTCAGAAACTTCACATTCACTTCCATCCACTCGGCTGTACATGTCAACCGAACCGAACTCCACCCCTCCTTCATTCCTTCCTGAGGTCAGATCCTGGTTCACATCCAATTTCCTTAAATTAAACAAAATAAAACTGAAATTCAAATTCAAGGCTCACAGAGCAGCATCGCAATAAGAAATGCTACTTGTTGGCTCTGAGTCCAATACAACCACATCCCACAACTCTCCCATCTGTCCCCCCTCAGGTTAAGATTCTGGGCACCATCCTCGACAACACACTCCCCTTCATATCTCACACTAACACCATCACCTGGTCCACAGCATCAGCCGTCTACACCCCTCCCTCACACCTCCCCCCTGACCTCCACCGTACTGCTTCTCTCCTGCACTTTAAATCCCACCTCAGAACTCACCTGTTCAGGCTGTCCTGCTCTCTGTGGGTGGTAGATCCTGAACAGGTGAGCATACAGGGGCCGTGGGCGGCTGATGCTGCAGCTAAGACTCACATTTATTTTCTATTTATTTGAAGTCCATATTTATTCCTCTAGTCCATATTTGTAGCATTGTAATTATTTTATTTATTTGCATTTTATTGTCTGTCTCTATATGTGTTATTTTTGTACTTTTATCTTGGGAGTCATGAAAGGCACCTTTAAATAAAATGTATTATTATTATTACTGTGCTCCTCAGCATCCTCTGACCCCACTCTGTGGTTTTACCTGATCGACCACTTCATGGCCGAGTTGCTGTTGTTCCCAGTTGCTTCCACTTTGTTATAAAACCACTGACAGTTGACTGTGGAATATTTCGTATGGAGGAAACGGTACGACCATGAATCCACTGAGCTCCTTAGAGCGACCCAAGCTTTCACTAATGTTTGTAGCAGCAGTCTGAATGTCTAGGGGCTGGATTTATACACCTGTGGACATGGAGGTGATTGGAACACCTGAATTCAATTATTTGGAGGGGCGTCCCAATATTTTTGACAATATAATGTATGTGTGTGTGCATGGTATATTACCCATGATGCAGCATTGCTGGCTTTGTGTCCAGACTCTGTGGTTCCTGCAGAAGACCTGAGCTGCTGCTGCTGAACTGCTGCCTCCTCATTTTCTCCTGAAGTCCCGCTGCGAACCTCCTCACTGCTGCCTGATCACAGGAAACACACAACCGCTTCAATGACTTCTCATGAGAACACATCACATGACACAGAATTTCACATGACCTGACATAACAGGTCATAACCTGACTGACCCTTTGTAGCGCTCTCTGCTGGCTCCTCCTCCTCCTCCTCACTGCTCACACTCCTCTCACACTACGGGAGAAAGCCAACATTACTCCATTATCACTTTCATCTCTTTGTCTCGTCATCTGCTCCGCCTCCTCCTTACCTGGTGAGAGTTGCATGTGATTCTGCGGAGGCGTGTCCTCAGCTGTAGCTCCTCCCCCTGTGCCTTTAGCAGGAGCAGCTCCAGCCTATCAGATTGCTCGGTCAGCTGTCTGACCTGCTCTCTGTACTGATCCTTCTCCTGCAGGAGCAGCCGAGCCTCCTCCTGCTGCTCGGCCTGTGATGCCAGTGCCTGAAACACCAATTGGAGAGCTCACACTCACTGACATCATCACCCTCCTACTGCTGTTCTGCCCGTGATGACAGCACCTAAAACACCAATCAGAGAGCAGGTTTCCCTGACATGCTCCACCTCCTCACCTTGTCTCTCTCCCTGATCACCTCCTCCAGCTGTCGAAGGGTTTGTTTGTTCTGCTGACGGTAAATCTTAGCGTCTCCTTTCAGCTGGGCACAGCGCAGCTCCAGCTCCTCCTTCACCTCCACACTCTGAGAACAAACCAGAACCGGACAGAGACACAGGTTCACCTTGATGGTCCAGAACCTGTCACATGTGATATCTGAAACTAAAAGCGAGGAAGGATTTGGATTAGCACCCTGTGATGTACTTTACTAGCTGCTCTCTGTTCCTCCTGTTCCTCATCCTGGCTCTTAGATCCTCCTGTTCCTCACCCTGACTCTCAGTTCTCCTGTTCCTCACCCCGACTCTCAGTTCCTGACCCTGGCTCTCAGTTCCTCCTGTTCCTCACCCTGACTCTCAGTTCCTCCTGTTCCTCACCCTGGTTCTCTGTTCCTCATCCGGACTCTCAGTTCCTCCTGTTCCTCACCCTGGTTCTCTGTTCCTCCTGTTCCTCATCCGGACTCTCTGTTCCTCCTGTTCCTCACCCTGACACTCAGTTCCTCCTGTTCCTCATCCTGACTCTCAGTTCCTCCTGTTCCTCACCTTGACACTCAGTTCTCCTGTTCCTCACCCCGACTCTCAGTTCCTCCTGTTCCTCACCCTGACACTCAGTTCTCCTGTTCCTCACCCCGACTCTCAGTTCTTCCTCTTCCTCACCCTGACACTCAGTTCTCCTGTTCCTCACCCCGACTCTCAGTTCTTCCTGTTCCTCACCCTGGTTCTCAGTTCCTCCTGTTCCTCATCCTGACTCTCAGTTCCTCCTGTTCCTTACCCTGGTTCTCTGTTCCTCCTGTTCCTCACCCTGACACTCAGTTCTCCTGTTCCTCACCCCGACTCTCAGTTCTTCCTGTTCCTCACCCTGACACTCAGTTCTTCCTGTTCGGCACCCTGACACTCAGTTCTTCCTGTTCCTCACCCTGGTTCTCTGTTCCTCCTGTTCCTCACCCTGACTCTCAGTTCTTCCTGTTCCTCACCCTGACACTCAGTTCTTCCTGTTCCTCACCCTGACTCTCAGTTCTTCCTGTTCCTCACCCCGACTCTCAGTTCCTCCTGTTCCTCACCCCGACTCTCTGTTCCTCCTGTTTCTCACCCTGACTCTCAGTTCTTCCTGTTCCTCACCCCGACTCTCAGTTCTTCCTGTTCCTCACCCTGACACTCAGTTCTCCTGTTCCTCACCCCGACTCTCAGTTCTTCCTGTTCCTCACCCTGACACTCAGTTCTTCCTGTTCCGCACCCGGACTCTCAGTTCCTCCTGTTCCTCACCCTGACTCTCAGTTCCTCCTGTTCCTCACCCTGACTCTCAGTTCCTCCTGTTCCTCATCCTGGTTCTCTGTTCCTCGTGTTCCTCACCTTGACACTTAGTTCTCCCGTTCCTCACCCCGACTCTCAGTTCTTCCTGTTCCTCACCCTGACACTCAGTTCTCCTGTTCCTCACCCCGACTCTCAGTTCCTCCTGTTCCTCACCCTGACACTCAGTTCTCCTGTTCCTCACCCCGACTCTCAGTTCTTCCTGTTCCTCACCCTGACACTCAGTTCCTCCTGTTCCTCACCCCGACTCTCAGTTCCTCCTGTTCCTCATCCTGGTTCTCTGTTCCTCCTGTTCCTCATCCTGACTCTCAGTTCCTCCTGTTCCTCATCCTGGTTCTCTGTTCCTCCTGTTCCTTACCCTGACTCTCAGTTCCTCCTGTTCCTCACCCTGACTCTCAGTTCCCCCTGTTCCTCATCCTGACTCTCAGTTCCTCCTGTTCCTTACCCTGGTTCTCTGTTCCTCCTGTTCCTCACCTTGACACTCAGTTCTCCTGTTCCTCACCCCGACTCTCAGTTCCTCCTGTTCCTCACCCTGACACTCAGTTCTCCTGTTCCTCACCCCGACTCTCAGTTCTTCTTCTTCCTCACCCTGACACTCAGTTCTCCTGTTCCTCACCCCGACTCTCAGTTCTTCCTGTTCCTCACCCTGGTTCTCTGTTCCTCCTGTTCCTCATCCGGACTCTCTGTTCCTCCTGTTCCTCACCCTGACTCTCAGTTCCTCCTGTTCCTCATCCTGACTCTCAGTTCCTCCTGTTCCTTACCCTCGTTCTCTGTTCCTCCTGTTCCTCACCTTGACACTCAGTTCTTCCTGTTCCTCACCCCGACACTTAGTTCTCCCGTTCCTCACCCCGACTCTCAGTTCTTCCTGTTCCTCACCCTGACACTCAGTTCTTCCTGTTCCTCACCCTGGTTCTCTGTTCCTCCTGTTCCTCACCCTGACTCTCAGTTCCTCTTGTTCCTCACCCTGGTTCTCTGTTCCTCCTGTTCCTCACCCTGGTTCTCTGTTCCTCCTGTTCCTCACCCTGACTCTCAGTTCTTCCTCTTCCTCACCCTGACACTCAGTTCTCCTGTTCCTCACCCCGACTCTCAGTTCTTCCTGTTCCTCGCCCTAGTTCTCTGTTCCTCCTGTTCCTCATCCGGACTCTCAGTTCCTCCTGTTCCTCACCCTGACTCTCAGTTCCTCCTGTTCCTCATCCTGACTCTCAGTTCCTCCTGTTCCTTACCCTGGTTCTCAGTTCCTCCTGTTCCTCACCTTGACACTCAGTTCTTCCTGTTCCTCACCCTGACTCTCAGTTCCTCCTGTTCCTTACCCTGGTTCTCTGTTCCTCCTGTTCCTCACCTTGACACTTAGTTCTCCTGTTCCTCACCCCAACTCTCAGTTCCTCCTGTTCCTCACCCTGATTCTCAGTTCCTCCTGTTCCTCACCCCGACACTCAGTTCTTCCTGTTCCTCACCCCGACTCTCAGTTCCTCCTGTTCCTCACCCCGACTCTCTGTTCCTCCTGTTCCTCACCCCGAGTCTCAGTTCCTCCTGTTCCTCACCCCGACTCTCAGTTCCTCCTGTTCCTCACCCCGACACTCAGTTCTCCTGTTCCTCACCCCGACTCTCAGTTCTTCCTGTTCCTCACCCCGACACTCAGTTCTCCTGTTCCTCACCCCGACTCTCAGTTCCTCCTGTTCCTCACCCCGACACTCAGTTCTCCTGTTCCTCACCCCGACTCTCAGTTCTTCCTGTTCCTCACCCCGACACTCAGTTCTCCTGTTCCTCACCCCGACTCTCAGTTCCTCCTGTTCCTCACCCTGACAATCAGTTCTCCTGTTCCTCACCCCGACTCTCAGTTCTTCCTGTTCCTCACCCCGACTCTCAATTCCTCCTGTTCCTCACCCTGACTCTCTGTTCCTCCTGTTCCTCAGCCTGACTCTCAGTTCCTCCTGTTCCTCACCCCGACTCTCAGTTCCTCCTGTTCCTCACCCTGACTCTCAGTTCCTCCTGTTCCTCACCCCGACTCTCAGTTCCTCCTGTTCCTCATCCCGACTCTCAGTTCCTCCTGTTCCTCAGCCCGACTCTCAGTTCCTCCTGTTCCTCATCCTGACTCTCAGTTCCTCCTGTTCCTCATCCTGACCCTCAGTTCCTCCTGTTCCTCACCCTGGTTCTCTGTTCCTCCTGTTCCTCACCCCGACACTCAGTTCTTCGTGTTCCTCACCCCGACTCTCAGTTCTTCCTGTTCCTCACCCCGACTCTCTGTTCCTCCTGTTCCTCACCCTGACTCTCAGTTCCTCCTGTTCCTCATCCCGACACTCAGTTCTCCTGTTCTTCACCCCGACTCTCAGTTCCTCCTGTTCCTCACCCCGACACTCAGTTCTCCTGTTCCTCACCCTGACACTCAGTTCTCCTGTTCCTCACCCCGACTCTCAGTTCCTCCTGTTCCTCACCCTGACAATCAGTTCTCCTGTTCCTCACCCCGACTCTCAGTTCTTCCTGTTCCTCACCCCGACTCTCAGTTCCTCCTGTTCCTCACCCCGACTCTCAGTTCCTCCTGTTCCTCACCCCGACTCTCAGTTCCTCCTGTTCCTCATCCTGACTCTCAGTTCCTCCTGTTCCTCACCCTGACTCTCAGTTCCTCCTGTTCCTCATCCCGACACTCAGTTCCTCCTGTTCCTCACCCTGACTCTCAGTTCCTCCTGTTCCTCATCCCGATACTCAGTTCCTCCTGTTCCTCATCCCGACTCTCAGTTCCTCCTGTTCCTCACCCCGACTCTCAGTTCTTCCTGTTCCTCATCCCGACTCTCAGTTCCTCCTGTCCCTCACCCCGACACTCAGTTCTCCTGTTCCTCACCACGACTCTCAGTTCCTCCTGTCCCTCACCCCGACACTCAGTTCTCCTGTTCCTCACCCCGACTCTCAGTTCTTCCTGTTCCTCACCCCGACTCTCAGTTCCTCCTGTTCCTCACCCCGACTCTCAGTTCTTCCTGTCCCTCACCCTGACTCTCAGTTCCTCCTGTCCCTCACCCTGGTTCTCTGTTCCTCCTGTTCCTCAGCCCGACTCTCAGTTCTTCCTGTTCCTCACCCCGACACTCAGTTCTCCTGTTCCTCACCCCGACTCTCAGTTCTTCCTGTTCCTCACCCTGATTCTCAGTTCCTCCTGTTCCTCACCCTGACTCTCAGTTCCCCCTGTTCCTGACCCTGACTCTCAGTTCCCCCTGTTCCTGACCCTGATTCTCAGTTCCTCCTGTTCCTTACCCTGACTCTCAGTTCCCCCTGTTCCTCATCCTGACTCTCAGTTCTTCCTGTTCCTCACCCTGACACTCAGTTCTCCTGTTCCTCACCCCGACTCTCAGTTCCTCCTGTTCCTCACCTTGACACTCAGTTCTCCTGTTCCTCACCCCGACTCCCAGTTCTTCCTGTTCCTCACCCTGACTCTCAGTTCCTCCTGTTCCTCACCCCGACTCTCAATTCCTCCTGTTCCTCATCCTGACTCTCAGTTCCTCCTGTTCCTCACCCTGACTCTCAGTTCCTCCTGTTCCTGACCCTGATTCTCAGTTCCTCCTGTTCCTCACCCTGACTCTCAGTTCCCCCTGTTCCTGACCCTGACTCTCAGTTCCCCCTGTTCCTCACCCTGACTCTCAGTTCTTCCTGTTCCTTACCCCGACTCTCAGTTCTTCCTGTTCCTCACCCTGACTCTCAGTTCCTCCTGTTCCTCACCCTGACACTCAGTTCCTCCTGTTCCTCATCCTGACTCTCAGTTCTTCCTGTTCCTCACCCTGACTCTCAGTTCCTCCTGTTCCTCACCCTGACACTCAGTTCCTCGTGTTCCTCACCCCGACTCTCAATTCCTCCTGTTCCTCATCCTCACACTCAGTTCCTCCTGTTCCTGACCCCGACTCTCAATTCCTCCTGTTCCTCATCCTGACACTCAGTTCCTCCTGTTCCTGACCCCGACTCTCAGTTCCTCCTGTTCCTCACCCCGACTCTCAGTTCCCCCTGTTCCTGACCCTGATTCTCAGTTCCTCCTGTTCCTTACCCCGACTCTCAGTTCCTCCTGTTCCTCATCCTGACTCTCAGTTCCCCCTGTTCCTGACCCTGATTCTCAGTTCCTCCTGTTCCTTACCCTGGCTCTCTGTTCCTCTGCACGGTGGAGTTCTCTCCTCAGTCTGAACACTGTAGTGAGGAGGTTCATCTGGGGGAGAGCAGGACCATCCTGCTGCTGTATCTCCTCCTTCTTCTCTTCCTTCTTTTCCTCCTTCTTCTCCTCTTCGTGTTCCTCCTCCTTCTCCTCCTGTTTCTCGTCCTTCGGTTCTTCCAGTCTGTTAGGATGGAAGAAGGTTCCAGTGGGCAGAGCCAGACTCCTGCTCTGTAACACACACGTTAGCGTGTTATTCCATGTTGCAGTCACATGTTACACTCTGTTTTCTGCAGCTTCTCTCGAAGAAATTTACTTCAGCAGTTTCAAAATTTTTTTAGTAAAAAAGAACAAAACCCAGAAAAATTTGCATTGTGGAGGAAATTCAAAGGAACTGGCTCCATCTAATGTCAGCAGATGATGTATATGTGAAGTTGGACCATGTGAAGTGAAATGCTCAGTGTTACTGCTTGGAGGTTGTTTCCTATGCAAAAAAAGAAGGCGAAACATAGAAAATTCAAGGGAAGGACAAAGTGCCTGAAATGGGTGATCAGAGGCAGGCAACCATGATGTAAAGCAACCCAGCCATTTTTATTGATCAGGTTCGCCATGGATCCTGTTCTTAGCCCCGCCCACAACAACTGTGATGGTTTTAAAGAAACACAAATAGAACAGAGCATTTTTCCACTCATAGTAAAATTATGATGCGGTGCAGGAGACCATTCTACACAGCACTGTGTCAGCGCTACAGACCGGTCCGACCGCGTGAGACCGACAAAGTGAGCTCAGTGTGAACTAGTGTCAGCGTGTCTCCACCTCCTGCAGCGGCCGCAGTGTTCGTCGCCGAAGCAGTCGAGTCTGGTTCTCTGCTCGCAGCACCGTGTGCTTCAGACGCTCCACCTGCAAACACAGCGGGCAGAGGTCAGCAGGAGGTCAGGGGTCAGCAGGAGGTCAGGGGTCAGCAGGAGGTCAGGGGTCAGCAGGAGGTCAGGGGTCAGCAGGAGGTCAGGGGTCAGCAGGAGGTCAGGGGTCAGCAGGAGGTCAGGTGTCAGCAGGAGGTCAGCAGGAGGTCAGGGGTCAGCAGGAGGTCAGGAGTCAGCAGGTGGTCAGCAGGAGGTCAGCAGGAGGTCAGCAGGAGGTCAGGGGTCAGCAGGAGGTCAGGGGTCAGCAGGAGGTCAGGTGTCAGCAGGTGGTCAGCAGGAGGTCAGGTGTCAGCAGGTGGTCAGCAGGAGGTCAGGAGTCAGCAGGTGGTCAGCAGGTGGTCAGCAGGAGGTCAGCAGGAGGTCAGGAGTCAGCAGGTGGTCAGCAGGAGGTCAGCAGGAGGTCAGGAGTCAGCAGGTGGTCAGCAGGAGGTCAGCAGGAGGTCAGGGGTCAGCAGGTGGTCAGCAGGAGGTCAGGAGTCAGCAGGTGGTCAGCAGGAGGTCAGGGGTCAGCAGGAGGTCAGGTGTCAGCAGGATATCAGCAGGAGGTCAGGGGTCAGCAGGTGGTCAGCAGGAGGTCAGCAGGAGGTCAGGGGTCAGCAGGTGGTCAGCAGGAGGTCAGGAGTCAGCAGGTGGTCAGCAGGAGGTCAACAGGAGGTCAGCAGGAGGTCAGGGGTCAGCAGGAGGTCAGGAGTCAGCAGGTGGTCAGGGGTCAGCAGGAGGTCAGGGGTCAGCAGGAGGTCAGCAGGAGGTCAGGGGTCAGCAGGAGGTCAGGGGTCAGCAGGTGGTCAGCAGGAGGTCAGGAGTCAGCAGGTGGTCAGCAGGAGGTCAGGAGTCAGCAGGTGGTCAGCAGGAGGTCAGCAGGAGGTCAGGGGTCAGCAGGAGGTCAGGGCTCAGCAGGAGTCAGCAGGTGGTCAGCAGGAGGTCAGGGGTCAGCAGGTGGTCAGCAGGAGGTCAGCAGGAGGTCAGGGGTCAGCAGGTGGTCAGCAGGAGGTCAGGAGTCAGCAGGTGGTCAGCAGGAGGTCAGGGGTCAGCAGGAGGTCAGCAGGAGGTCAGGGGTCAGCAGGAGGTCAGGAGTCAGCAAGAAGTCGGAAGTCAGCAGGAGGTCAGGGGTCAGCAGGAGGTCAGGTGTCAGCAGGAGGTCAGGGGTCAGCAGGAGGTCAGGGGTCAGCAGGAGGTCAGGTGTCAGCAGGAGGTCAGGGGTCAGCAGGAGGTCAGGGGTCAGCAGGTGGTCGGAAGTCAGCAGGAGGTCAGGGCTCAGCAGGAGGTCAGGGGTCAGCAGGAGGTCAAGGGTCAGCAGGTGGTCGAGGGGTCAGCAGGAGGTCAGCAGGAGGTCAGGGCTCAGCAGGAGGTCAGGGGTCAGCAGGAGGTCAGCAGGAGGTCAGGGCTCAGCAGGAGGTCAGGGCTCAGCAGGAGGTCAGGGGTCAGCAGGAGGTCAGGTGTCAGCAGGAGGTCAGGGGTCAGCAGGAGGTCAGGGGTCAGCAGGAGGTCAGGTGTCAGCAGGAGGTCAGGGGTCAGCAGGAGGTCAGGGGTCAGCAGGTGGTCGGAAGTCAGCAGGAGGTCAGGGCTCAGCAGGAGGTCAGGGGTCAGCAGGAGGTCAAGGGTCAGCAGGTGGTCGAGGGGTCAGCAGGAGGTCAGCAGGAGGTCAGGGCTCAGCAGGAGGTCAGGGGTCAGCAGGAGGTCAGCAGGAGGTCAGGGCTCAGCAGGAGGTCAGGGGTCAGCAGGAGGTCAGGGGTCAGCAGGAGGTCAAGGGTCAGCAGGTGGTCGAGGGTCATCTGACCTCTATCTGCAGGTCCCTATTGGCCAACAGGGCGTTGCTCTTCTCCTGGTTCAGGCTGTTGATGTCGGCCATCAGACTGTAGTTGTGATCTCGCAGCTGTTTCACCTCCTCGCTCAGCCGCTCCCGCTCCTCCCGGATCTTCTGCACGCGCTCAGTCAGCTTCCTCAGCTCGCGGTCCCTCAGCTGCTGCTGGCGAGACCACGCCTCCTGAAGAAAGGGAAACACCGATTTGACTGTCAGCGCTGTGACTTCTGTGTCTTCTTGTTTCTTAGTAACCTGGTCGCCACACACACCTGCTCCTTTGCGACAGAACACGCCTGTTGGCGACGCCGTCGCTCACCCTGCAGCGCCCTCTGCAGGCGGCTCAGCTCCGACATCAGGAACTGAGTCAGACCAGATTCTCCTGCAGTGTCTGAACACAGAAAACAACCACCATTGATCAGGGTCCTGAACTCAATCTATACCTGACAGACAGACAGGTAAACAGACAGGTAAACAGACAGGTAGAGAGACAGGCAGAAAGGCAGGTAGATAGACAGGGAGACGGACAGGTTGATCTATCTACCCATCTATGGACAGGTAGACAGACGGGGGACAGACAAGTGGACTAACCGATGAGGATGCTGAAGGTCTTGTTGGGCTCCTTCCCGGTGATCCGTCGGTACAGTTCGGGGTAATCGAGCTCAAGACTCTCCAGGAAGGCGGTGTAACCTTTGACCCCTGTCCTCTGGAGGGTGTCCAGTAGAGCTCCTAGAGACAGACAGACAGACAGACAGGCAGACAGACAGGCAGGCAGACAGACAGACAGACAGGCAGACAGGCAGACAGACAGGCAGACAGACAGACAGACAGGTAGGCAGACAGACAGGTAGACAGACAGACAGACAGGCAGACAGACAGACAGACAGACAGACAGACAGGTAGGCAGACAGACAGGCAGGCAGACAGACAGGCAGGCAGACAGACAGACAGACAGGCAGACAGACAGACAGACAGACAGACAGACAGGCAGGCAGACAGACAGGCAGACAGACAGACAGACAGACAGACAGGCAGACAGGCAGACAGACAGGCAGACAGACAGACAGACAGACAGACAGGCAGGCAGACAGACAGGCAGACAGACAGACAGACAGACAGGCAGACAGACAGACAGACAGACAGACAGACAGACAGACAGACAGGCAGACAGGCAGGCAGACAGACAGACAGGCAGACAGGCAGACAGACAGGCAGACAGACAGACAGACAGACAGACAGGTAGGCAGACAGACAGGCAGGCAGACAGACAGACAGACAGACAGACAGACAGGCAGGCAGACAGACAGACAGGCAGATAGGCAGACAGACAGGCAGACAGACAGACAGACAGACAGGTAGGCAGACAGACAGGCAGACAGACAGGCAGACAGACAGACAGACAGGTAGGCAGACAGACAGGCAGACAGACAGACAGACAGACAGGTAGGCAGACAGACAGGCAGACAGACAGGCAGACAGACAGGTAGGCAGACAGGCAGGCAGACAGACAGACAGACAGGTAGGCAGACAGACAGGCAGACAGACAGGTAGACGGACAGGCAGACAGACAGACAGGCAGGCAGACAGACAGACAGACAGGTAGGCAGGCAGACAGGCAGACAGACAGACAGACAGACAGGTAGACAGACAGACAGACAGACAGGTAGGCAGACAGACACACAGGCAGACAGACAGACAGGTAGACAGACAGACAGGTAGACAGACAGGCAGACAGACAGGTAGACAGACAGACAGGTAGACAGACAGGCAGACAGACAGGTAGACAGACAGACAGTTAGACAGACAGACAGGCAGACAGGCAGACAGACAGACAGGCAGACAGACAGACAGTTCAAACAGGAGTCCAACCCTCCTGAACGTCTCCTGACTCCGACTCTTTCATGACTGAATAAAAACGTACCGACTTTTCTCCTCCTGACGACGAGGGTGGGGTCGTTGAAGAGCTGCTCCTCATCCTCGGCACTGATCACCTGACCACAAAACAAGCAATCAGCACCTGGCAGGGTCCCTGAGAGGAGCTGATTGGTTGATGATGGGTACCTGACACTGCCGCAGGTAAGGAGTGATCCTGGACGGGTCGATGGTCTTAATGAGCAGCATCCTGAAGTCATCCAGCTGCAGCCAGCAGAGGTCGTCCTCACAAACCCCGTCCATCGCAAACCTGCAGTACTACAGTCAGTACTACAGTCAGTACTGCAGCCAGTACTACAGTCAGTACTACAGTCAGTACTACAGTCAGTACTGCAGCCAGTACTACAGTCAGTACTACAGTCAGTACTACAGTCAGTACTACACAGGACTACAGCCAGTACTACAGTCAGTACTACAGTCAGTACTACAGTCAGTACTACAGTCAGTACTACACAGGACTACAGTCAGTACTACAGTCAGTACTACAGCCAGTACTACACAGGACTACAGTCAGTACTACAGTCAGTACTACAGCCAGTACTACAGCCAGTACTACAGTCAGTACTACAGTCAGTACTACAGTCAGTACTACAGTCAGTACTGCAGCCAGTACTACAGCCAGTACTACACAGGACCACAGTCAGTACTACACAGGACTACAGTCGGTAATACAGTCAGTACAGAGAACACACAGTATTACAGTTGGTACTCCAGTCGGTACTATGGTCAGTACTACAGTCAGTACTACGGTCAGTACACAGAACACACAGTATTACAGTTGGTACTCCAGTCGGTACTCCAGTCAGTACTACGGTCAGTACTACAGTCAGTACACAAAACACACAGTACTACAGTCAGTACTATGGTCAGTACTACGGTCAGTACACAGAACACACAGTACTACAGTCAGTACTACGGTCAGTACTACCTGCTGCGGTCTCTTCCACTCGTCTGGTTCTGCGGTTCTGTTCTCTACTGAAGTTCTCTTACTTCTTGTTTTTCTGTCAGGCTCCGCCCCCTCTGGACTGATTGGTCTGAATTCATCTGAATCCACCAATCAAATCACAGCTTCATAGTTTCACTCAGGTGAAACTCTCAGGTGAAGCTGAAAAACTGCATCAAAACCCTCAAAATACTTGTGATAATTAGATTTCTACCACTACTACCACTACTACTACTACTACCACTACTACCACCAGTACTACTACTACTACCACTACCACCAGTACTACTACTACTACCACTACTACTACTACTACTACTACCACCAGTACTACTACTACTACCAGTACTACTACTAGTAGGACCACCACCACTACTACTACTACTACTACTACCAGTACTACTACTACTACCACTACTACTAGTACTACCACTACTACTACTACTACCACTACTACTACTACCACCACTACTACTACTACTAGTACTACTACTACTACCACTACCACCAGTACTACTACTACTACCACTACTACTACTACTACTACTACCACCAGTACTACTACTACCACCACTACTACTACTACTACCAGTACTACTACTAGTAGGACCACCACCACTACTACTACTACTACCAGTACTACTACTAGTAGGACCACCACCACTACTACTACTACTACTAGTACCACCACTACTACTACTACTACCACTACTACTACTACCACCACCACTACTACTACTAGTACTACTACTACTACCACTACCACCAGTACTACTACTACTACTACTACTACTAGTACTACTAGTAATACTACTAGTACTACTACTACTACCACTACCACCAGTACTACTACTACTACTACTACTACTAGTACTACTAGTAATACTACTAGTACTACTACTACTGCTACTACTACCACCACTACTACCACTACTACTACCACTACTACTACTACTAGTACTACTACTACTACTAGTACTACTGCGTACAGCCACGGTGTGTTTACTGGGTCTAAGTGCTGAACTGGAACTGCAGCTTCCCGTCAGCCTGTTTTCAGGTCGGACAGAAAGAGGAAGAACTGCAGGATTAGAGAAGTTCACGGAGGAATGACTGGCAGCCAACAGGAAGCATCAGCTGACCGACGCACGCAGTGATGTCACAGCGCCGCCGCCACCCAGATTCCTGGAAACACGGATTGAAAGTCACGAGTGAGACTCGGTTGAAGCAGCTGCACCAGAGGGAAGAGACGTTCCAGCAGAAAGACTCGGCAGGTTTAGGACACGACTTTACAGAAACGTCTTTATTAGGAAACTTTCTCTGTCCAGGAACTGAAAATTCACCACTTTAAATAGAAACAACAACAACAAACAGGTTTTAGTGCAACTTCACCACTTTACCACTCCTCCTGAGGTCCCTGAATGCACCACACAGCAGCCCTGCTGATCAATAATCAATGGCTGCACTGATCGATTCGTTCCGTCGGTCTCTGGAAAGCAACCTGAAGCTGCCTCATCGGCTCTGACTGGTTCCATTTCCTGTTTCCCTGATGGTGCGTTTAAGGACGCTCAGACGTTCTACATTCACACACAGATCTGAGGGTCCTTGAACGCATCTGATCAGCAGCTTTCAGAGTCTTTCTTTTAAGAACGTTGTGTTTGAGTTCCGCTGTCGTCCAGGAAACCAGCCGAGGCTACGAACACCAGTTAGCCCAACACGTGGCGTCTACTGGTCCGGTCTGGTCCGGTCTGGTCTGGCCTGGTCCGGTCTGGCCTGGTCCGGTCTGGCCTGGTCCGGTCTGGCCTGGTCCGGTCTGGCCTGGTCCGGTCTGGTCTGGTCCGGTCTGGCCTGGTCTGGTCCGGTCCGGTCTGCGGAGAGTCTGCCGGCATCGATGATCCCTGAGAAGTGATTGGCTGGAGCTCCGGAGGCGTCACTCAGCAGCAAAGATCTCTGCAGGTGGAAGCAGAGACATAGTCAACATTTAGGTCACATGACCGATCAGCTGTTGTGACAGCATCAAACATGGCCGACAGCATGGGCTGCTGATTGGTTTCTGAGGCCCCATGTTCTTCTACTGACTGATGTTCCTGCAGCTCAGCGACACCTTGTGGCTGTCAGTGGAACTGCAGCTCCTCAGAATGAAACACCTGAGCTCCGCCCACCTGCACTCACCTGAACTCTCTTCTGTCCTCGTCTCTCTGGGGCCTTCCTCAGCTCCTTCTCCTCCTCCTGATTGGCTGAGCAATCCACAGCCTTTCTTGTGATTTGCTGCGTGGTGGCCAGGAGGGCGGGGACAGTGAAGCAGGACAGGAAGCGGGCCTTCAGCAGCTGGTAGGCGGGGTTACTTGAGAAACGTTCCGCCACCAGGTGCCGCACCGCCTCCACCATCGTCGCCTCCTCATCTTCTTCATCCTCCTGCTGCTGGGCTGAACTGACAGAGGGAGCTGCAGGGAGGCAAAACAAACACACCTGAGAACACACCTGGGCTACTCTGTCACTAACTGTTCGTGTAACAGGTCAGGACAGGTGTTACCTGGTTGTTCCTCAAATGGTCTGAGGTCAGAGGTGGAGTCTGGCAGGTCTGGTGGCTGTTGCATGGTGGTGCTCTCAGTGCTGCGCTCAGGTGTGTCAGGTGTGGGTTTGGTACGGGGGTGTCGAGGTTCAGAGCCTCGACAAAGCAGCTGCAGCGACGCCTTAGTGAGGGACTTCTTGGACTGGAGCAGCGCACTGAGCGTGCTCAGACTGCTGACAAATGGTGGCAGGTAGGGCAAGGTCACACCTGCTCCAGGTACCAATACTCCCCCCTTCCCGCTCAGCCAATCACACACCTGGGCCTGCGGCTCCAGGAACATGAGGGCGGGGTCAAACTGCAACGCCTCCTTTCTGAGAGGGGGAGGCTCTGCTGGGTCCACTCCCACCATGCCCTTATAAGGATCGACAGGCTTCGGGGGAGGTGGAGGGGGACAGAGAGGGACAGGGGCGGGGTTTGGGACAAAGGACAAGGGGCGGGGCATATAGCAACCAGTGGGAGGGGCAGGAATGTTTATGGGGACGGACACAGCGAGGGGCTTCGGTGACTTTTGGCTTCCGGCGGCAAGCAGCAGAGAGGGCGGAGCCTGTGGGACAGGTGGAGGTCGGAGGGGGGGCACTAATGGCAGCTGCAGGCTTTGGGGTGTCAGACTTTCTGCTAGCTGGACCAGCCCTGCAGGTGTCATGACCCACATCGACTGACCGGGAAACAAATGCCACCCTTGGAGCGGCGCCGGCCCAATGAGTGGGACGGCTTCAGACCTGCGACAGTGTTTCTGACGAGGAGGGGAAGTAGTCCTCTTCTTCTTCTTCTTGGCAGCAGCCTGGAATCACAAATCAAACAGCACACAGGTGAGATACAGGTGAGCTCCTTACCTGCATCTGTCTGTACATTCTCAGTCATCCAGGTCAGGTTAGTCTCCAGAGCCTCAGTAGAAGGAACCTGGACTTCCTGGTTCTGGAGGATACTTCACCTTCATCAGGTACCATGGAGTCCAGCTGAGTCTGTGTCGCTCAGACACGACTCAGGAGAAATGTTGCTGCATCATCTCAGACTTTGTCAGACTCTACTTCCAATCTCAAAATAAACCTGTTCAGGATCCAGTATTTCCAGATCTGGATCTGCTGGAAGCTGTTCTGTCTGTGGACGATGATGTCAGCCTTCTACGGGCTCTTAGTCCTGAGAATAAATACCTGGAGCTGACTATCAGCAGCCTTGAAGAAGTCTCGTGGATGAAGGTGGAGCATCTTCCAGCACCAGAAGCTGCTGCTTCTACTGAAGCTCTTCGGACCACCTTACCTGTACCTTTGCTGCTCTGCTGCTGCACCTGACAGGTTTTGGTCTCACCTTGGCCTCAGTGGCCTCCTGCAGCGCTCTGGCCTTCTGACTCGGCTTCCGGACCCTCTTCCCTTCCAGGATCACACCTGTCCCTGTCCCGCCCACCTGTTGGTCGTCCTGGCTGCTTGTCACCGGCTGTGGCTCCTCCCCCCTCTCCCTCTTCCTCCTTCGACAATGACGTCCTGTGTTTGGTTGTCCGGGGGCGGGGCTTGGCTGACTGGGTGGTGGGAGATAGTAGTCATGGTCGATGGGGAAAGGACCAGTGTGACTGGTCAGTACACAGGGGGGCGGGACTAAACACAGGTTCTGGGACGAAGACACGCCCTCATTGGAGCAGGAAGGTGTGGTGGAAGACAAGTCATTGGAGACAGGAGGAGCGTCCAATCTGAGAGGAGCAGCAGCAGGGGGTGGGGCTACCAGCTGCATGGGGCGGAGCTTCTGAGGAGAGAGCAGGATGATGTTCTGAGAGTTCTGGATCTGGATCTGAGCAGACCGTGGAACCGATGTCTGAAAGAGACAAAAACATAGGTTATAGCAGGAACGTCTGGAGAAAGTTGGAGCAGATTAAATCCAGCTGGACAGCAGCACGAGACCTCCGAAGGTGCAGTTACCTTCTCTTCACTGGCCTCCTGAGGAGTTCTGGTCCTCTGAATCCTCGTGGCTTCCTCACTGACACCTTCATGTACAGGAGGTCTGAGTGGAGCTGCAGAGGAGGAAGGAAGGAGCTGCTGCATGACGGGACGAGGAACAAAGACAGCACGAGGAAACATCTGAGGAGGCATCTGAGGAGGCATCTGAGGAGACATCTGAGGAGACATCTGAGGAGGCATATGAGGAGGCATCTGAGGAAGCATCTGAGGAAGCATCTGAGGAGGCATCTGAGGAGGCATCTGAGGAGACATCTGAGGATTCCTCTGAAGGAGGAGGCTGGGAGGGAGCTGAGGAGGCCTCGGTGGTTGGACCAGAGCAGGACGAGGCTGCGGCTGCTGCAGCAGGATGAGCTTCTGCTTCTGTTGCTGGACGGCGTGAAGCTGCTGCAGGATGCAGGTCTGCTGCAGCTCCTCTGTCTCGGCCCTCTGCTGCAGCATCCCTGCAACCGTGTTCGGGTTCCTCAGCTTGATGGTGTCGGTGTCGGGGGGCGGAGTCAGCATCACCACCTTGCTCCTCCTCTGCTCGATCGTCTCCTTACAGCCGATGACGTCCACGTTTGCAGCCTGCAGCAGCAGCAGGAAGATGGGAGTTGAGGAGATGCTCTTCTTCTCTCCGTGCTCCCTCAGAACGTCCGCCGTTGTCCGCCTGGCGTTCGCCGGGATCAGCACGTTTCCGATCCACGGCGTCACGGCGGCCTGCAGCTTGTAGCCGACTCCGACGTCGGTGACTCGGCCCAGCAGCGGCTGCTGTCCGGCGCAGACGCGGCGCCGCCTCTGGTTGTTGAACTTGTGCGCCTGGCGCTGCAGGTGAGCTCGCAGACAGTGAGCCGACACCATCATCATGGCGCCGCTGCTGTGACGCTCGTCCGACTGCAGCTCTCTGGGAAAAGGCCCGAAGATGGTGGAGCGGCCGAACTTCCCCACGACGGTGGAGCGGATGGGAGTCCCTCTGTGAGCGTCGGCAGAGGAAGGCAGCAGCACCAGGCGAAAGCTCAGAGGGGAGACAGATTCTGCTCTTTCTGCTGGAACCCAGTCCTCTATGGGAGGCAAGCTGTACTCCTCCTCCTCCTCCTCCTCCACCTCCTGCTTCTCCTCAGTCCTCTCCTCCACCTCCGTCTTCTTGTCATCATCGCTGTCCATGTAGGGAATCACCAGCTCCTCTTCCTCACTGCTCCCCTCCTCCTCCTTCTTTATCGTCCTCAGTCGCCTCTTGATGTTCTTCGTGGTGGAGGCGACCTCCTTCTTCTCTCCTCCACGACTCCTGGTTCGTTCTTTCTTTTGTTCCTGCTGTCAGAGATGTGGAGACATGCCTCATTGTTGAAGTACAAACAAGGCAATCATCGTCATCTGAGCTGGGCATGAAGCCTTCAGTGTTCATACATGACGGGACACAAATATAAAAGCAGACTTTAAACCTCTGAACCCCAAAACCTGCCGACAGGTTTAGAAGGCAGGTTACCTTTAAGAACAGACTCCATCAACCAGCCAGAGACACGTCCAGCATGGTGGACGTGTCTCTGGCTACTGGAGAGGCTGGATCTCGGCCAAAGATCACATCTACAGGACGAGGACACGACAAGAGCTCAGAGTTTTAACGTCTGAGGAGACGCGGTGGTTCAGGGTTTTATGTTTTAGTAAAATAAATAATAGAAGAAGCTGCTGTTCAGAGGATTACCTGAACAGACGTAACATGAAGACATGCAATGAACAGAAGATCAGAACAGAACTCTGGAGAACCACGAGAAAGATCGGATTAACCACCTCCTGTCTGGACGGGCTCCAGTTAACAGGTGAGTTAACAGGTGAGTGATTTAACAGGTGAGTTAACAGGTGAGTTAACAGGTGAGTGTACCTTGGCAGTAAGTCTGCACAGCTTCTTCCACTCTCTGAGACACTGAGCATCCAACCGATGAGGGATCTCAGCAGCGATCTTCGCCCAGCGACCTGAAAACACCAACATGAAGATGACAAAGACATAAATGAACTCTAGAACCTTGTAAATGGACTTTAAAACCTCCTAAATCAACTCTAGAACCTCTTAAATGAATCCTACACTCTTTGTAATGAACGCTGGAGCCACCTATATAATGAAAATGAGCTCAACAACCACCTCAGCCTTCTACCTGAACCCTAGGTGGGCCTGAGCGTCTCAGAACAGCTCTGTTGGGGGCGGCTGACAGCAGGAACATGAACAGGTTCTGGTGAACGGAACGTTTCAGCGACATGACTTAGAAGCAGCGTCTGATGGACCCACCCACTCCATGTTTCTCCACCAGCTTCAGCAGCAGCTCTCTCTCCTGTCTGTCGAACGCTCCTCTCTTCATCCCTGCCTTCAGGCTGTCAAGATACCTGCACACAAACAAACAAAACAAACAAACAAACAAACATGTTTTCGACCCAAACGCTGCCAGATGGACTCGGTTCTGGTACCAGGTCTCACCTGTCTCGGCAGGAGCTGTCGGTGCGTCCAGGAATCTCCAACCGGATCTTCCACCAGTTCTTCTCCCCGTACCGGGACACAGCTCTCAGCAGCAGCTGACAGACAGAAACAATAGGAGCCTCACATGATCCAACTGGAACCAGAACCAGAACCAGAACCAGAACCTCCACACACCTCCTCCTTTGGGGGCCTGTTTTCAGTCCATGTGTCTGTAAATAGTTCCGTGGTTGGCCTAACTTAGCCCCGCCCCCTGCATACCTGGTCCTCCTCTTTGGTCCACGGTCCTCTCTTCAAGGTCGGGTCCAAAACCTGGTTCCACCTGTAGATCAGCTGACCTGGGTGACGACCCTCCATGAAGTAGCTCACTGAGAGACAGACAGGTGGACAGAGAGAGACAGGAGTGAAACTTTGAGACAGACAGATGGTGTGATGTCAGAGTGATGTCAGAGCGATGTCACAGCGATGTCATTACTCTGCGTGTAGGGGATGAAGTTCCCGATCCTCATCTTGTCCACCAGCTCCCTGAGCAGAACGTCTTCAGACGGAGTCCAGCTGCCGCGACGGTGAGAGTCAGAGACGAAACGCTGGAACATCTGGAGACACATGAAGGCCGTCCTCCCCGTCTGAGAGACAGACAGGTCAGAGAGACAGACAGGCAGACAGGTCAGAGAGAGACAGACAGGTCAGAGAGAGACAAACAGACAGACAGGTCAGAAAGACAGACAGACAGACAGACAGGTCAGAGAGAGACAGACAGGTCAGAGAGGCAGACAGGTCAGACAGACAGACAGGTCAGACAGACAGACAGGTCAGAGAGACAGACAAGTCAGACTGACAGACAGGTCAGAGAGACAGACAGGTCAGACTGACAGACAGGTCAGACAGGTCAGAGAGAGACAGACAGGTCAGAGAGAGACAGACAGGTCAGAGAGAGACAGACATGTCAGACAGACAGACAGACAGGTCAGAGAGAGACAGACATGTCAGACAGACAGACAGACAGGTCAGAGAGACAGACAGACAGACAGGTCAGAGAGAGACAGACATGTCAGACAGACATGTCAGACAGACAGGTCAGACAGACAGACAGACAGACAGGTCAGACAGGTCAGAGAGAGACAGACAGGTCAGAGAGGCAGACAGGTCAGACAGACAGACAGGTCAGAGAGACAGACAAGTCAGACTGACAGACAGGTCAGAGAGACAGACAGGTCAGACTGACAGACAGGTCAGACAGGTCAGAGAGAGACAGACAGGTCAGAGAGAGACAGACAGGTCAGAGAGAGACAAACAGGTCAGAGAGAGACAGACAGACAGACAGACAGACAGGTCAGAGAGAGACAGACATGTCAGACAGACAGACAGACAGGTCAGAGAGACAGACAGACAGACAGGTCAGAGAGAGACAGACATGTCAGACAGACAGACAGACAGACAGGTCAGACAGACAGACAGACAGACAGGTCAGAGAGAGACAGACAGACAGACAGGTCAGACAGACAGACAGACAGACAGGTCAGACAGGTCAGACAGACAGACAGACAGACGGCTGTCCTCCTGTCTCACCCCCAGCTCCTCGGCGATGTGGTCCCAGTGCCTGTCTCCGTGCCTCCTGCTGACCTCCTTCAGGTTCTGGACTTCCTCTGGACTCCAGCGCGTCTTGTTGATGGACGGATGGAGGAAGTTCTGCCAGAACCTCCGGATGTCCTCGGCATCCTTCGTCCCTTCAAACTGAGGACCAGGACAGTCTCTGTCTCTGACTCATCACGTCACTGATCATTGATTATTGATCGGTTTCAGACTTACGTCAATATTAGAGATCTTCTGCCAGTCGTGCTCTTCGTATCGATCCCCAGCCAGCTCCTCCTCCTTCTTCCCTCTGACCAATCAGAAGGCAGAATGAGACGCATGTTCCTGTCGTGTTCTCTGTGGAGCTCTGAACGTGTCAGAGTTCACGGCCTCCTCATGAACATACGTGTTTCATGTGTGCGTTCTGCTTGTCATGTCCAACATTCAGCACCAACCTGAGCAGGTCGATCTCTCTCTCCAAACCGTCGATCTGCTCTCTGAGCTGCTGCCTGTCTGTCTGCTCTGCCGAGGACATCTTCTGGGTCAGGTAGTCCACCCTGAAGCAGACAGACAGGGTGTTAGGAAGTTACCTCAGCAACCTGGAGTGAACCAAACACCCAAAATGCACTGTAAAAGTAACAATAACAACAACAACAACAACAACAACAACAACATACTTGGACAGTTTGGGCTGGATGAGTCTCCTCAGACTGTCTCTGGACACCGAGTGGATCAACAGAGTCTTCTGCCAGCTCTCCCCTGAAACAGACAGACAGACAGGCTGAGTGACAGACAGACAGACGGACAGTGTTCAAGCGTCTGTGATCGATAAAGTTTCTTCTTACATCGTTTCACCTTCAGCTTCCTGTTGTCCAGACAACCAGCCATCCTGCTGGCCTTCTCCTTCGTCTCCTGATTGGCTGGAGGACCCTGGAGACACAGAGACAAGGCTCCTCATTGGTCAGCTGTAGCACTGTCTGTCTGTCTGTCTGTCTGTCTGTCTGTCTGTCTGTCTGTCTGTCTGTCTGTCTGTCTGTCTCACCAGTCCTGTCAGTTTGTCCTTGAAGTACGGCTTCAGGAAGCGGCCCAGGTACATGCTGATTGGCTGCTGGTAGGAGGAGGGGGCGGACTGTTCTCTGGGAGACTCTCTGATTGGTCCAGACAGCTGAGATACGAGCTCCTTCTACAGACAGAAAAACACACATTGACGTAAACCTGCTGCTGGTTGTGTGTGTGTGTGGTTGTGTGTGTGTGTGGTTGTGTGTGTGTGTGGTTGTGTGTGTGTGTGGTTGTGTGTGTGTGTGGTTGTGTGTGTGTGTGGTTGTGTGTGTGTGGTTGTGTGTGTGTGTGTGGTTGTGTGTGTGGTTGTGTGTGTGTGTGGTTGTGTGTGTGTGGTTGTGTGTGTGTGTGGTTGTGTGTGTGGTTGTGTGTGTGTGTGGTTGTGTGTGTGTGGTTGTGTGTGTGGTTGTGTGTGTGTGTGTGGTTGTGTGTGTGTGTGGTTGTGTGTGTGTGTGGTTGTGTGTGTGTGTGGTTGTGTGTGTGTGTGGTTGTGTGTGGTTGTGGTTGTGTGTGGTTGTGTGTGTGTGTGGTTGTGTGTGTGTGGTTGTGTGTGTGTGTGGTTGTGTGTGTGTGGTTGTGTGTGTGTGGTTGTGTGTGGTTGTGTGTGTGTGGTTGTGTGTGTACTGACCTGTTGTCGTTGGTTGTGTGTGTGTGGTTGTGTGTGTGTGTGGTTGTGTGTGGTTGTGGTTGTGTGTGGTTGTGTGTGTGTGTGGTTGTGTGTGTGTGGTTGTGTGTGTGTGTGGTTGTGTGTGGTTGTGGTTGTGTGTGGTTGTGTGTGTGTGTGTTGTGTGTGTGTGTGGTTGTGTGTGTGTGTGTGGTTGTGTGTGGTTGTGTGTGTGTGTGGTTGTGTGTGTGGTTGTGTGTGTGGTTGTGTGTGTGTGTGGTTGTGTGTGTGTGTGGTTGTGTGTGGTTGTGTGTGTGTGTGGTTGTGTGTGTGTGGTTGTGTGTGTGGTTGTGTGTGTGGTTGTGTGTGTGTGTGGTTGTGTGTGTACTGACCTGTTGTCGTTGGTTGTGTGTCAGTTGTGTCTCCAGCAGGTTCAGCGTCTCTTCAACAACTTGCTGGTAAACAAGGTTCATCTGAAGACAAGAGTCAACCGACAGCGACAGGCCGAGGTCACTCTGCACACAGACACACACAGGTGAGTCTCAGGTACAGCTAGTTAGCTACAGTTAGTTAGTTAACTACAGTTAGCAACAGTTAGTTACAGTTTATTAGCTAGTTAGCTAGTTAACTACAGTTACTGACCTCGTCACTGCTGCTGTCGTCATCATCTGTCAAACAGAGAAGGTAAACAGAGACATTAACTGAGGACCTCATCAGGTTCTGGTTCTGGTCCGTTCATTTATCTGCTCAGTGGTCCTGGATCAGTTTTCAGACCTGACATTTTTGTGTTTCACCCTCCAAAAACCCCAGAAGCGGTTCGAACTGTTCCGTATCTCCAGAAACAAAACTCCCACCGACGTGAAGCTCAGTGAGGACAGACAGGTTCCACCAGGTCAGAAGGACTGGGGACCGGTTTCAGTGCTGCACCTTTACGAGGTCAAACGGCAGCAGTTCAAGCTCTGCTGGTGTCGTGTCTCCATAAAGGTCCGGTAGGTGTCCACACATGGACGGATCCATCGTCCGACCCAAACCTCTCTAACTTCAGAGCCTCTGAGCCGCCGCGTGTTTTCAGTTGAACCTGATGTTTGGAGCGTTTGACCACACGAGGCTCCAGGGTCTAGATCAGGGGTCTCAAACTCCGGTCCTCGAGGGCCCCTATCCAGCATGTTTTAGAGGTTTCCTTCTTCCAACACACCTGATTCAATGATCAGGATCGTTATCAGGCTTCTGCAGAGTTTAATGAGGAGCTGATCATTGAATCTGGTGTGTTGGAAGAAGGAAACATCTAAAACCTGCTGGATAGGGGCCCTCGAGGACCGGAGTTTGAGACCCCTGTTCTAGACGGTCTGTGAGGAACAGAACGTCTAAACCATGGACCAGCACCTGCTCTGAGTCCAGACATCATGTCTGTGGACGACATTCGACCCTTCACAGGTAGAAAGTTCCAGGCCCAACTCTGAAAACATGACAGACAGGTGAGACAGGTACCTGAGACACTGATGGGACTGAGTGGACCGAGGACGTCCTCCAGGTTCTGGATCTCCTTCTGGATCTGGTCCCTCTGAGCCAGCAGACCTGCTGCACACTGAACACACACTTAGTTAGATGTATCTGTAGGGACACCTGACACTCACCTGGGTTCATCTGTCCAACCACGTCACACTGACACTCACCTGTCCAACCTGTCCAACATCGTCCTCCAGGTCCTCATCATCTGTTAGAAAACAGACCGTCTGAGAAACAGGCAGGCAAACAGACAGGCAGACAGGCAGACAGACAGACAGGCAGACAGACAGGCAGACAGGCAGACAGACAGGCAGACAGACAGAAAGGTACCTGTCTCACTGCTCAGCAGCTCCAGTTCCGTCTGGTTCAGTCTCTGCTGGAGTTTCTCAACCTGCTGCTGGATCCTGTTTCTCTGAGCTGACAGAGACTCAGACATGACTGGACACAAAGTACTGCAGTAAGAAGTACTGATACTACACAAAGTACTGCAGTAAGAAGTACTGATACTACACAAAGTACTGCAGTAAGAAGTACTGATACTACACAAAGTACTGCAGTAAGAAGTACTGATACTACACAAAGTACTGCAGTAAGAAGTACTGATACTACACGCACCACTGCAGGAAGAAGTACTGATATTACCCTGAGCAGCACTATAGTAAAGCATACTAATACTACAATCAGCAGTACTGCAGTAAATAGTATTAATACTACATTACCTGAATATTTACTCTGTGACGGCACGCGCCGCGGTGCTCCAATCAACGCAGCTCTGACGTTAACATATTTCCCAGCAGGCTGTGCGGCGGGAAAACCGGTGTCTCGCGATGTTTGGTTCTTCAGTTCTGCTTCAGTTCGGGTTCTAATCTTCGGATAGACAGAACCAGAACTTCCAGTCCGTCTGTCTGAAGCTTCACGGGACAAATGTCAAGACATGTAAACCTGAAATAAGCGCGTCTCCGCCGTTCCGCTCCTGATCTGCTTCCCCCACTCACATCCGGTCAGTCCGCTGACTTTGGTTCCGCCGGACTGTTATTATTTTACCCAAAACCCAGATGGTGATGATTAGAAACGTTGTTTTCAAACGTCCTACTGAACGTTTCACGGAAGGCTGATTTAGTACATCAGTAAAACATGAACTGTAGACTCTGACAGTAATCAGATTACCTCTGAGTACAACAGCAGAGCGTCTGATCTGAGGCCAAAACACACAAAGATCTACTGGACTGAAACAACTGAACTCCACCAAAGGAAGTTAAAATAAAACCAACAGAATCTGGACAAGTCCCTCAGAACCATCAGAACCATGAGAACCGTCAGAACCATCAGAACCGTCAGAACCATCAGAACCTTCATCTCCAGGACCTCCATCACTGATGACAGTTCTGAACAGATCCTCAATCATCCAGGTCATGGTTGTCCTCGAGGTTTCAATCACTGAAACTACAAGGATAGAGGAGGATCCACATTTATCCCTTTAATGGATTTTTCACATAATTTCTGAGCCTCAAGAACTTCATCAGTATTATTACCGTGCTTCACGTCATGATGCTGCCACCACCGTGCTTCACGTCATGATGCTGCCACCACCGTGCTTCACGTCATGATGATGCCACCACGTGCTTCACATCATGATGCTGCCACCACCGTGCTTCACGTCATGATGCTGCCACCACCGTGCTTCACATCATGAGGCTGCCACCACCGTGCTTCACGTCATGATGCTGCCACCGTGCTTCACGTCATGATGCTGCCACCACCGTGCTTCACATCATGATGCTGCCACCACCATGCTTCACGTCATGATGCTGCCACCACCATGCTTCACACCATGATGCTGCCACCACCGTGCTTCACACCATGATGCTGCCACCACCATGCTTCACAGTGGGGATGGTGTGTCTGTGATGATGTTCAGTGTTTGTGTTCAACAAACACAGCATCTTGTCTTCATTTAGCTGCTCTGATCCAAAGCGGTGTACAGAGGTAGGTCGGTGGGGCAGCATTACCTGGACACCTGCACCCTGACCAGGACTTGAAGTCCCTGATCCAGGTTCTGATCCAGGACTGCATATATGGTCTGTGCAGCTCAGATCATCCAGCAGGTGGCAGCAGTAAAGACCTGAATTTATTTGGACATCTGAGCAGTTTGAAACCTGTAATGAGCTTCAGCCTTTCTGCTGACAGCGAGATGATAGTATTCAGATTAATAACGTGGAGGTGTTGTTCTGTTGACGTCCTGAAACCAGCTGGACTGCAGCTTTAAAGAAAATTCATTATTTAAAAAAGTAACTTAATAAAATTAATTTTAAATAAAACTAACTGAAAAAATTAAATTGCATTTAAAATTAAATAAAGACCATATCAAGTTAAAACAAATATTTAATTAAATAATTAAAAAAACAAAATAATACGCATCTAAATAAAAAGAAAGCTTTTTCACAGGGAGTCGACACATTAGTGGAAAAGAAAAGGTTAGAAAACTAGAAAAGTAAGAAGTAAAACCTCCGACTGAAGCTGTAACTCTTCATGTGTCAATTAATCAGGTAAGAGACGTCGTTAAAATGTCCTTTTATTCTTCTAATCATTCACATCATGGGGCTGAGGTCAGAAGGTTGAAGCTCCTCCCCCACGTGACCTCACAGACACACCAGGTTTACACTGGATTCTGTATCCAGGTGAGTCCAGGTGTCTCTAGCGGCGACGGTATAGGATGTCCCAGGTGTCCCTCCACCTCAGTCCTTGCAGCTGATTGGCCGACAGCTCGGGGCAGCCGTAGGTCAGCGGGCAGAAAGTTCTATAGGACAGAAAGACGGACAGCAGCACAGCCGATGCCGACACACACAACGCACGGCGGTGTGTCACGCTGCTGCTGACACACACACACACACACACACACACACACACACACACACACACACACACGGACAGTTTGAATCCAGCTCCACGAACACGGCAGAAATCACCGAACTGAAAAGGTAAATGACTCCTGCTGTGGTCTGTTCTTTCTTTTTAACAGTTAACATGTAGATCAATACTTTTTCAGGGATCAATTAATTACATATCAATTATGACTTTAAAATATTAATATACATATGACATATTAACATATTAATTATAATATTAGTAACAGTTAAAAACTGTTTATAAAATAAAAAAGTACAGACTACAGTAAATACAGTACATATTATAGTACATATAATATATAGTACTTACAGTACATATTATAGTACATATAATATATAGTACTTACAGTACATATTATAGTACATATAGTACATATTATAGTACATATAGTACATATTATAGTACATATAGTACGTGTTATAGTACATATAGTACTTGTTATAGTACATATAGTACTTGTTATAGTACATATAGTACATATTATAGTACATATAGTACATATAGTACATATTATAGTACATATAGTACATATAGTACATATTATAGTACATATAGTACATATAGTACATATTATAGTACATATAGTACATATTATAGTACATATAGTACATATTATAGTACATATAGTACTTGTTATAGTACATATAGTACATATTATAGTACATATAGTACATATAGTACATATTATAGTACATATAGTACATATAGTACTTGTTATAGTACATATAGTACATATAGTACTTGTTATAGTACATATAGTACATATTATAGTACATATAGTACATATAGTACATATTATAGTACATATAGTACGTGTTATAGTACATATAGTACATATTATAGTACATATAGTACATATTATAGTACATATAGTACATATTATAGTACATATAGTACATATTATAGTACATATAGTACGTGTTATAGTACATATAGTACATATTATAGTACATATAGTACATATTATAGTACATATAGTACTTGTTATAGTACATATAGTACATATTATAGTACATATAGTACATATAGTACATATTATAGTACATATAGTACATATAGTACATATTATAGTACATATAGTACATATAGTACATATTATAGTACATATAGTACATATAGTACATGTTATAGTACATATAGTACATATTATAGTACATATAGTACATATAGTACATATTATAGTACATATAGTACGTGTTATAGTACATATAGTACATATTATAGTACATATAGTACATATAGTACATATTATAGTACATATAGTACATATTATAGTACATATAGTACATATAGTACATATTATAGTACATATAGTACGTGTTATAGTACATATAGTACATATTATAGTACATATAGTACATATTATAGTACATATAGTACATATTATAGTACATATAGTACATATAGTACATATTATAGTACATATAGTACGTGTTATAGTACATATAGTACATATTATAGTACATATAGTACATATTATAGTACATATAGTACATATAGTACATATTATAGTACATATAGTACGTGTTATAGTACATATAGTACATACTATAGTACATATAGTACGTGTTATAGTACATATAGTACATATTATAGTACATATAGTACATATAGTACATATTATAGTACATATAGTACGTGTTATAGTACATATAGTACATATTATAGTACATATAGTACATATTATAGTACATATAGTACATATTATAGTACATATAGTACATATTATAGTACATATTATAGTACATATAGTACATATTATAGTACATATAGTACGTGTTATAGTACATATAGTACTTGTTATAGTACATATAGTACATATTATAGTACATATAGTACATATTATAGTACATATAGTACATATTACTGCTCGTGGCTGCTTAAATGTGAGTTTTCGTAAAAATGGACACTCTCTAAGAATCTGTCTTCTGAACCATCTTCGCATTCTGGGTAAACTTTCAAGACTCATATCAGCATGTTGCTATAGGTGGTGTGTGTGTGTGTGTGTGTGTACCTGAGTAGGTGTGTATGAGCATGCTCCAGCAGGGCGGGGCTCAGCAGGTACAGGAAACAGAGGGCAGGCAGGTAGTGATACAGGAACAGAGTTTTCTCCATCAGAAGGAAGGGAACAAAGTTCACCAACCAACCACCAACACACACACAGCCCAGACACACAAACTGCCCCCACACACCTGAGGACACACACACACACACACACACACACACACACACACACAGACACACACACACACAGACACACGCACAGTAACACAATAAGGAACTAAATTAAACATCAGCTGCAAACATGTCAGAGTGGAGCATCTTTAAGCAGAGACCATCTCTGGCCTTTCAGTGTGTATCAGTGTGTGTCAGTGTGTGTCAGTGTTTATCAGTGTGTGTGTCAGTGTGTGTCAGTGTTTATCAGTGTGTGTGTCAGTGTGTGTCAGTGTTTATCAGTGTGTGTGTCAGTGTGTGTCAGTGTGTACCATCAGGTAGGTCTTTAAAGCCCCGCCTCCTTCTCAGCAGGTACACAGCTGCCAGCAGCTGATAGGCCAGCAGGCTCATGTTAGCCACGCCCCAGGACACCGGGTTACCAATCAGGTGGATCTGAGCCTGAAACACATGCAGCCAATCAGAGAGCAGAGCAGGACACTGTGTGTGTGTGTGTGTGTGTGTGTGTGTGTGTGTGTGTGTGTGTGTGTGTGCGTGTTACATTTGTAGTTGCGTGCAGCCAGTATGCAATGTTGGTTTCCATGGTGATCCACTCCAGGGGGGCGGAGCTGTATTTGTGCTCCGACTCTTCCTGTTTCACAGTCAGCATCTTCCACTGCCATGACATCACAGCATGACGTCACAGCATGACGTCACAGCATGACGTCACACATTAACACATTTTTCATTAAAACACAGTTAGTCCTTATAACTTGGCTGTTTTGTGATTTTGTATCGTTTCACAGTCAATCAAACTCTCCAAAAAATGATATTGCAGTGATGAAGCCATCTGATTGGATGATAATGTGATGATGTCATACCTGCAGCTCTAAAAATTTGGCCCAGAAAGAAATTTTTCTGTCAACGTCGATGTGCGTTGGTGAGTGAAGCTCCGCCTCCCGTTCCTTTTGCTCCTGACCTGTGAGGCATCATAGGAACTGTGACATCACTGCAGTAAACATGGAGGGATGCTAACCATGCTACGCTAACGTACTAGTTCCGTATCGATGTTCCTCCACGTTCCATCCCAAACTGCTGCTGTGAGCTTTGAACAGCTTCTCTGCTACGACCTCCAGCTGACGGAAACCCCAGTCTGGGAGAGACACACCGCTCAGCTGCACACGCACACACACACACACGCACGCACGCACGCACGCACGCACGCACGCACGCACGCACGCACGCACACACACACACACACACACACACACACACACACACACACACACACACACGTCAGCAAGTCCTTATATGGGCGTTCAGCTCAGGTGAGTCAGATGAGGTCAGCACCTTGAGGACAGCGGAGGTGTTGACGTGGACCAATCGGACTTCAGACAGGATCGTCTTCCAAACCTCTGACTCCGCCTCCCTGTTGGAGATATCCTAAACAAGCAAACAAATAAACAAACACATAAACAAACAAACAAGTTATTTATGTCCATTTTTATACGTAAACATAATAAAGTACAGGGAATGCAGGCGACAGACTCGTCACTATTAGTGTTTGCTGCTGTGCTCCCTCTCTTCATACTGCCAGTGTCCACTCGCTATAAAATCTGTCTTCACTGCAGTTCTCTGTGTGGACACCAGGTGTCGCTCTGCTGGGTGAACTCACCACCTTCCACAGGTTCTGTGCCGGCATGGAGACGTTAAAGTCCACGTAGCCGGAAACTTCCTGAGCGTGAGGACTCATGGGAGCTGCGACATCATGACTGAGATGTCAAAACAGAGATCAATCAATCAGTCAATCAATCAATCAATCAATCAATCAATCAATCAATCAATCAATCAATCAATCAATCAATCAATCAATCAGTCAATCAATCAGTTAATCAATCAGTTAATCAATCAGTTAATCAATCAATCAACCAGTCAATCAATCAATCAGTTAGTCAGTAAATCAATTAGTCAGTCAATCAATTAGTCAATCAATCACTCAATCACTCAATCAGTCAGTCAATCAATTAGTTAATTAATCAGTTAATCAATCAATCAATCAGTCAGTCAAGCAGTCAGTAGATCAATCCTCAGGATTAATGATCTGCAGGTTTTGCATATTTGAGACTTAATCAAGGCAACAGGAAGCCTGAAGACAAACAAGCACCCAACTAACTAACTAACTAACTAACTAACTAACTAACTAACTAACTAACTAAACTTTGACAGAAGGTACCTGAACGCACCATAGCAGGTGAGCTGTTTACCTGTTCAGGAAGCGTGATGTCATCCCATGAACCAGCTGTATGACGTCACCATGACGAACAGGTTGAGGAGGTGTGTCCACCACAAGCTCCTGTCTGTCAGAGACACAGAGACCAATCAGAGAAGGACTTCGTCTACCAGCATGCCCCGGGGCAGAGAGGCGACCTACCTGTCTGACAGGCGACCCACCTGTCTGACAGGCGACCCACCTGTCTGACAGGCGACCCACCTGTCAGACAGGTGACCTACCTGCCGGGGTGTTTGATGATCCACCAGTTGTTGACGTCCTTGAAGGGGTAACAGGTGACCTGCTGCTGGTGGGAGCTGCCCCGCCCATTTTCATACCTGCAGACAGGAGATCAGGTGAGTCAGACTCAGAATGAGAGGCTTCTGATTGGTTGAGTGGTCAGTGTGAGCTGGCCGCACCTGATTGGGTAGTTGGCTTTGTGTGAGTGGAGCCAGCAGGGGATAGGCTGGGAGGCGGAGCTTCGTAAAGTCACCTGACTGCCATAAGCGACTTCCAGAGGCTGACCCTGAGTGATCCTGGAGAGACCGCCCTGAAACACACAACCGACCAACCGATCAATCAATCAATCGATCAACCATAGATCAATCGAGCAATCACCACCTTAGGGGTCATTAGAACCTCCTAAAGGATCATGAGAACCTCCTAAGGGATCATTAGAACCTCCTAAAAGATCATTAGAACCTCCTAAAGGATCATTAGAACCTCCTAAAGGATCATGAGAACCTCCTAAGGGATCATTAGAACCTCCTAAAGGATCATTAGAACCTCCTAAATGATCATTAGAACCTCCTAAATGATCATTAGAACCTCCTAAAGGATCATTAGAACCTCCTAAAGGATCATGAGAACCTCCTAAAGGATCATTAGAACCTCCTAAATGATCATTAGAACCTCCTAAAGGATCATTAGAACCTCCTAAATGATCATTAGAACCTCCTAAAGGATCATTAGAACCTCCTAAAGGATCATTAGAACCACCTTAAGGATCATTAGAACCTCCTAAAGGATCATTAGAACCTCCTAAAGGATCATTAGAACCTCCTAAAGGATCATTAGAACCACCTTAAGGATCATTAGAACCTCCTAAAGGATCATTAGAACCACCTTAAGGATCATTAGAACCTCCTAAAGGATCATTAGAACCTCCTAAAGGATCATTAGAACCTCCTAAAGGATCATTAGAACCACCTTAAGGATCATTAGAACCTCCTAAGGCAGGGGTGTCAAACTCAAATACACAGCGGGCCAAATCTGAAAACCTGGACATAGTCGCGGGCCAACATTATATTATTATAATATGTATATATATATATATATGTATACATATATATATATATATATATATATATATATAACACAAGACACCAGCTCCTGAGATATATATATATATTATATTATTATATTATTATATATATTATTATATTATATTATAATTATAATTATCAACATTATTACATTGATATATTGATATTATATATAAAGAAAACTAGCCTTTACAGCAGTCTCACTTTGTGATATGGCTTTTTTGAACATAGTCTGTTGTGAAACCAAACTTTTTTTCATCTCGTTTACTTTCTGGAGCCTTTGACTCATGTCCAGGTCCTTGTACTTGTCCTGGTGTTTCATCGTGTTGTCTAATGTTGTTCTCCTTGGTTATCGCCACGTTGGCTCCACATACTAGACGGGGCTGGTCTGAATAGCAATAGGTGAGCTCTGGATATTGTGGTTCAGTTACTGACAAATATCTGAATATTTGGGTCAGGCGGCCGCGGTGGCCGGGACCGGGGGTGGCGGCGAGGGCGAAGGGGAAGTGTTCGTCGAAATCCGACGGCATTAGCGTGAATATCTCCTGCTGGTGGTGGTACAGTAGCAGTGTCCTGGTGTGCCACTGGTGCAGATGCTCAGTCAGGTGGCGGCGGCAGAGGGGTGGAGGTGGTTGGGTCAGTAGCGTGCGGTTGCTATGACTACTGTCAACAGAGGAGAGGGTGTTTATGGGTCCTGTCCTGATTGAAGCCATATGTACCGCGCCGGTACAGAGCAGAGCATTCTGGGATTTGTAGTATTAGCGATACATGCGCTGTATAATACCGGCGGGCCAGCTTTAGTAGTCATCTGGTTTTACCTCGCGGGCCAAATATAATTACACTGCGGGCCAAATTTGGCCCGCGGGCCTGAGTTTGACACCTATGTCCTAAGGGATCATTAGAACCTCCTAAAGGATCATTAGAACCTCCTAAAGGACCACTAAACCCACCAGAAGAACACAAGACTTCGTAAAGGACACAAAGAACCTTCTGAAGCTAAGACTTCTACACCTCCCTAAATGAGCAGAACCACCTAAAGAACCGGTGGAACCACCTGTATGTGTGGAAAGGTTCTGTGTATGAGTTTACCTGCAGACTGGCCTGGAATGCGGAGCTCATCAGCTGGTCATGTGGTCCGCTGCGGTTCAGGAGGCTCAGGTGGATGTAGAACCAGAACACATAGAGCAGAACAGGAACCACCAGCAGACATACAGCTCTACACACACACTCAACACACACACTCAGCTGCGCGCACACACACACACACACACACACACAGATTTATTACCTTCCAACAACCAGAACATGTTCTAATGGGTTCTGTTGTGTTCTCTCTGATCTACTCAACAACAATCACACATGTGACTTTCAGGCATCCGATTTTCCCTGAATGCACCACCAGTCACACCTGTACAGGTACATGAACTACAGGAGGGTTCTCTCTCTGGAACCTCATCAGCAGCCTCAGTGTGACTCACATGACTGACAGTTCGGTCTCCAATCAGGCTCCAGGTGTGCAGAAAGGCCACGCCCAGCAGCAGCAGGTAGGAGAACACGCCCATGTACTTCACCCTGACACAGAACACGTTCCACAGGTTACCGCTGGTTTGAGACTAGAACATGGGACAGAACCCGACAGAACACCGACGAGGTTCTCACCCGACGGCTGCAGCGCAGGAGACGCCGCAGAGGAGGAGCCAGATGTAGCGGAACCAGGAGCTGAGGAGGAGACGGAGAAGTTCCAGGTCAAATGTTAGAGCTTCGGCAGGTGGAGCTTACAGGTGAGACTCACCTGGTGGGGGCGTTGTGGAAGCGCAGGTACGAGAAGAACGCCAGCAGCACGAAGAAGATGAGAACCGACTCCAGCAACATGAACCGTGATTGGACGATCAGAGAGTTCTCTGTAGAACAAACAGCAAAGACAAAACTCCGACGTCAGACACAGGAAGTCCAACAGACCAGCAGGTTGGGCCCCACTGGACCCATCGGACCAATCAGAACCACCGGACCCACGGGGTTCCCTGGGTCTACTGTGGTCTCAGCTCACCCAGCAGCAGCAGAACAGCAGCTCCCAAAGCTGACAGGTGAGAGAACCTCAGCTCCAGAGTGAGCAGGTAAACCAGGGGAACACAGAGAGACCCGCACAGAGCCGGCAGAACCCGCAGACTCCACACACTGACACCGCCGGGATACTCTGCAACGAAACAACACACAGCTGCTTTTATTCCACTTTAAACTGGTTTAACTGGTTCTATTCCAGTTTAAATGGGCTTGAAATGTTTCACTAACTGGTTTCCAAACACTGCAAACTGGTTTTAACTTTAAACTAGAGTTAAACTGCTTTGAATTGGCTTTAAACCAGACAGACAAACTGAATCTGACCAGTTTAAACTGGTTAAAATAAACACACTGGTCATAGGAGATGGACTGGTTGGAACTAGTTACTAGCGTGTTTCTGACAACACACATAAACACCATGAGCTGTCCTGAACCAGCTGGTTTGAACCACTTCACACTGGTACCTGCTCCGATTCTGTTCCACACAAAGTTCCCATCGAACCCTCCCAGGTAGGCTGGAACCGAGCAAACAGGAACAGACGTCAGAACAGAACCTCACACCACACCTGTCGTCTTAGATACTGGTCGTCATGGTAACCCACCTCCTAGCGCCAGGATCATGTGACCGAGCGGCGGCCCGCTGTCATCGATGAAGAAGACTCTCTTCATGTAGAGAGACACGAACTGGCCGTAGTAGACCTCATCGAACCTGAAACACAGAACCAGTCAGAGACGCCGAGGCTCTGTCGGCTGCATCCAGGTGAGCTCAGGTAGACAAACACTCACACCACAGCGTTTGGGTAGTTGAGGTGGCTCAGTCTGGTCCAGAGGGCCAGCAGGGAAACCAGAACCAGAACCAAGTCCACCTGAGCCGTCACCACCAGGGGCAGCTGCAGCATCGTTGACGACCTGCTGAGATACAGAATCATATGTGATCCACCAGGAAACAGCTGAGAGTCAGTTAGAACCTGTACAGAACACGGCAGCAGGGAAGTATCCCCCACAGTAATCAGATTACTTCTAACAGCTGAGTACTTCCTCTGATCAGCAATCAGAAACACTTTATCAGGACTACACTGGAACTTGAGGCCCCAAAGTAGAACCTCAGAGAACCAACCAGAGTCCAGCTGTGGTTCCATCAGTCTGATGATGACCCTGGTTCTACTGAGAACCTCCTCAGGTCTGGACCTATGGACTGGGTCTATCTATGGACCAGGTCTGGACCTATGGACTGGGTCTATCTATGGACCAGGTCTGGACCTATGGACTGGGTCTATCTATGGACCAGGTCTGGACCTATGGACTGGGTCTATCTATGGACCAGGTCTGGACCTGTGGACTGGGTCTATCTATGGACCAGGTCTGGACTTATGGACTGGGTCTATCTATGGACCAGGTCTGGACCTATGGACTGGGTCTATCTATGGACCACGTCTGGACCTACTGGGTCTATCTATGGACCAGGTCTGGACCTCTGGGTGGACCAGGTCTGGACCTGTGGACTGGGTCTATCTATGGACCAGGTCTGGACCTGTGGACTGGGTCTATCTATGGACCAGGTCTGGACCTGTGGACTGGGTCTATCTATGGACCAGGTCTGGACCTATGGACTGGGTCTATCTATGGACCAGGTCTGGACCTATGGACTGGGTCTATCTGTGGACCAGGTCTGGACCTGTGGACTGGGTCTATCTGTGGACCAGGTCTGGACCTGTGGACTGGGTCTATCTGTGGACCAGGTCTGGACCTGTGGACTGGGTCTATCTGTGGACCAGGTCTGGACCTGTGGACTGGGTCTATCTGTGGACCAGGTCTGGACCTGTGGACTGGGTCTATCTGTGGACCAGGTCTGGACCTGTGGACTGGGTCTATCTGTGGACCAGGTCTGGACCTATGGACTGGGTCTATCTATGGACCAGGTCTGGACCTATGGACTGGGTCTATCTATGGACCAGGTCTGGACCTGTGGACTGGGTCTATCTATGGACCAGGTCTGGACCTGTGGACTGGGTCTATCTATGGACCAGGTCTGGACCTGTGGACTGGGTCTATCTATGGACCAGGTCTGGACCTGTGGACTGGGTCTATCTATGGACCAGGTCTGGACCTATGGACTGGGTCTATCTATGGACCAGGTCTGGACCTATGGACTGGGTCTATCTATGGACCAGGTCTGGACCTGTGGACTGGGTCTATCTATGGACCAGGTCTGGACCTATGGACTGGGTCTATCTATGGACCAGGTCTGGACCTGTGGACTGGGTCTATCTATGGACCAGGTCTGGACCTGTGGACTGGGTCTATCTATGGACCAGGTCTGGACCTGTGGACTGGGTCTATCTATGGACCAGGTCTGGACCTGTGGACTGGGTCTATCTATGGACCAGGTCTGGACCTGTGGACTGGGTCTATCTATGGACCAGGTCTGGACCTATGGACTGGGTCTATCTATGGACCAGGTCTGGACCTGTGGACTGGGTCTATCTATGGACCAGGTCTGGACCTATGGACTGGGTCTATCTATGGACCATGTCTGGACCTATGGACTGGGTCTATCTATGGACCAGGTCTGGACCTGTGGACTGGGTCTATCTATGGACCAGGTCTGGACCTGTGGACTGGTCTATCTATGGACCAGGTCTGGACCCATAGACTGGGTCTATATCTTATGGACCAGGTCTGGACCTGTGGATCAATCATTCATGGACCAGGTCTGGACCTATGGACTGGGTCTATCTATGGACCAGGTCTGGACCCATGGACTGGGTCTATCTATGGACCAGGTCTGGACCCGTGGACTGGGTCTATCTATGGACCAGGTCTGGACCTGTGGACTGGGTCTATCTATGGACCAGGTCTGGACCTGTGGACTGGGTCTATCTATGGACCAGGTCTGGACCTGTGGACTGGGTCTATCTATGTCTGCATCATGGCTCCACATGGAGAAGAAGTGAACAGAGGAAGTGAACAATGTGACTGTGAGACTGGACAAAGATGGAAAAGGATCCAGGAAGACCAGTGATCCACTAAGAACCAGTGAAGCCCAGTGTCAGCAGGAACCAGGAGGTCTAGAAGGAGCCATAGTAGCACTGATCAGAGCTCCTACAATGACTCCACGGACAGGGAACTACTTTCACTATCTAGCTGTGGACAACAGACGGCAGCTGCTTCACACTTGGACCAGGGCTGATCAATGGAGACCAGAGTTAGTGTGGAGCTCAGACAGTGTGGAGGAGCCTGGAGAACATCAACCTCTATGGACGGAGGACCACAACTAAACCTGGCTGCTGCTCACAACTAAACTTCCAGATGGAGCTAAAGAAGATGAAGAGAAGCCTGATGGATGCTGGAGAACATTGTTTGGTCACATGAAGATCAATGAGTTGGGCTCAGATGGAGTCCAGAACCTGACCAGGACCACCACAGTGGATCATAGTCCTGACAGTGAAGCACGGAGGTGGAGTGTGATGGTAGATAAAGGTGCTGATGATGTTTAGAGATGAAGGTCTGAGGAGGAACCAGAACACTGGCTGACCACATGGAGAAGAGGAAGATTTATCCAGAGAACAACGTCACACCAGAGCTTCTAGACCAGAATGCTCAACTTCTGCTTGCTCTGCTGCAGACCGGAGGGCCCCGCAGAGGACGACCAGAACTGCATAAAAGACCATCACCTAAAAAAAATATATATATACATATATATATATTTATAGAGAGAGAACCTTGGATGGATGGATAGATAGACTATAGATAGAAAGATATTACTCACTAATCATTGTATAATGACATTGAAGGTGGCTGTGAAGACCACAGTGGAACTAGGACCTGGGACCTGGACAGTCCTGACCTGGACCCAACAGAACAACTCAACCCCTCCAGCAGAACAGTGATCAGAACCTAGTGGACTCTGGTTTCCTCCATGCAGAGGAGGACTGAGTCTGTCATCAGGAGGAAAGGGGGACATTGGAAGGACTGGAGGACCAGAGACCCTCATGGAAGGTGGACTCACTTAAAGCGTCTTCAGCTCAGTGGCTGGTTTTAATCCGTGCTGCTGGTCTGACGGTAGAAAACCTTCTGTGTTCTCTGCAGAGCCACAGCTAGCTTCAGAGCAGCACTTAGCCTGCTAGCTTGTTAGCCAGTTAGCCTGTTAGCTGCGGCTGTCACAGCTCCGTACTCCCGGCTACCTGCTGCTGCAGCTCACCTGCTGTCGTCACCGCGGTGACTCCATGCTGCCGGTAACTGTCCGTTAACTCTCCGGTTCCTCACCGTCTCCCGGTCTTGGAGTTTGTTTGAAGCAGCGGCCGATCGATGATTGCGGTGTTCGATCCGTGCTGCCTGCTGATCGGTCCGCTCGGCGCTCTGCAGTACGGCCTGCGGTTACCATGGAAACAGCAGCAGCCGTTTCCTCTGAGCAACAGTTCATCCATTTTCTGCTTTGACTCATCATCACATCTTCAGAAGCTCACATTCAGACATAACACCTCTTCAACTAACTAACTAACTAACTAACTGACTAACTAACTAACTAACTAAATAAATAACATCTGCAGTTCCATTGACTTGACTTTATTAAATATTCGGTGCAGTTTGGACGAATTAAAAACACTATATTTGACATTTAATTCGTGTTTATTAAATGTTCACGTCATTTCTTTTCATTTTTAGCCAAACTAAGCCATGTCAGTAAAATGTGTTTAACCGTTTGAGTTAACTAACTAGCTGCAGTTATTGTTCAGGACGTGTGGTACCATATAAATGTCAGTAATTTAATGATTTAATCTGCATTCTAATTATATTTGTCTGGACTGAAGTATTGTATTCTGATTGTGTTCCACTTTAATGAACGGTCTTTGTTTCTGTCGTCTTTATATCTCAGCTGTTCTTCACTCAGAGGGCTCACCTGTGGAGCGCTGTCCTCTCTGCTGATTGGTTTATCCTGTTACTGTTACACCTCTGTACATCACCTGTCACCTGTGAACCCAACAACAGACAAGGAGCTGCAACACTGACTTTATTAATACACTTTCTACTTCAACCAATCACGTAACAGCAGGTTAGTCCGAGAAGGAGCTGGACTTCTCTGATTGGTTCTTGAAGGTCGTCAGCTTCATTCAGGGTTCTTCTTCAGTTCTGACTGATGATCCGTTAACAAGGTGACCTCGAGGTGACGGGGGACTGAAGGACGCCATCTTTGTTCACCTGCAGCAGCTTCTCCAAACAGAGGACGGTCTACAGCAACGCTTATCAGGCTACTAGCTAACCCTGGCTAGCTCCAGGTTAATACTGGCTAACACCAGCTAACTATGGTAATACTGGCTAACACCAGCTAACTATGGTAATACTGGCTAACACCAGCTAACTATGGTAATACTGGCTAACACCAGCTAGCTCCAGGTTAATACTGGCTAACACCAGCTAGCTCCAGGTTAATACTGGCTAAAACCAGCTAGCTCCAGGTTAATACTGGCTAAAACCAGCTAGCTCCAGGTTAATACTGGCTAAAACCAGCTAGCTCCAGGTTAATACTGGCTAACACCAGCTAGCTCCAGGTTAATACTGGCTAAAACCAGCTAGCTCCAGGTTAATACTGGCTAACACCAGCTAGCTCCAGGTTAATACTGGCTAAAACCAGCTAGCTCCAGGTTAATACTGGCTAAAACCAGCTAGCTCCAGGTTAATACTGGCTAACATCAGGCTAACCCTTGTTACACGCAGCTAGCTGCATGGTAGCCTGCGTTCAAACAGCCGATACTCTTCTGTCTGTGTACACCTGGTCATTAACATGACATCAGCCATGTGAGCTGGAGTGACAGTAAACACCTGAAACTCCCATCAGTAACTCAGAACTGAAGGAGAACCTTGGATGAAGGTGAAACATCTTCAGAACCTGAGGAGAAGTCCAGTTGTTTCCACTGAAGCTTTGAGGACCGTGATCACCTGATGACTGAGAATCTACACAGGTAAGGTTGGCGTACCGCTAACAATGGTGACCTTAGCATGATAAAGGTTTATACTTCCTGTGGTTTGAGGATCATCCAGACTGACACCAGTGCAGCAAAGTTTGGTTCCAGTTCAGTTCAGGTGAGCACCAGGTGTGTCCACCTGTATTAGCTAGTTGAGGATCTGGTGAGCGCAGTTCTTCTCCTGGTCTTCATGCTGCCACCTTGTGGAGGTGTCCCTGATTGGTCGGCAGCTGTGTGACATGCTGCTGTGTCATCATGGCTCATCTCTGATTGGCTCGAGGAGCGTTCTTTGGGCGGATCCTGAGGGAGAGTTCCCACAACGCCTCCTCTGCCAGGTGATCGCTGAAGTCATTGAAGAAGGAAATGATGTCATCGTCAGGCTGCAGACAGTACGGGCTGCAGAGAGGGACACACTCAGTACACAGTAATACTGCAATACTGCTAACTATGGCAGCAGTGATAATACTGATGACAGTAGTACTGCAGGTAACTGACGCTTGCTGGTAGCTCCTCAGAGTATCCAGGATGTTAAACTGCTGCCAGCGTTTGGAGAAGTTCACCTTGGAACCCTGTGATGTCTTCAAGGTGTCAGGATTCCCCAGGTGGACGAAGGTCAGGTCCTGAAGAATCAAACCCCTGGACAGAGAGGCAGACAGGTGAGAGACAGACAGGTACAGTCTGGAGCCCTGTGTAAAATGATTCCTAACTGTACCCCTCACAGTAATCAGATTACTTCTCACAGTAGAGTATTTACTCTGATGTCAGATCACAAACCACCAGTTCAGATTCTAGATTAAATTCTTCTCCACAGCAGGAACTCAGTGGAACCAAAGAGAGTCCATCTTCCATGAGGGTCTCTGGTCCTCCAGTCCTTCCTCTGTCCCCCTTTACTCCTGGTGACAGACTCAGTCCTCCTCAGCTTGGAGGAAACCAGAGTCCATCATTGCTGCTCACATCTTCTCACATCTTCTCTGTTGGGTTCAGCTGCTCTTTGCTGGAGGGGTTGTGTTGCTCTACCTTCCTCTGCTGGGTCCAGGTCTGGACTCTCACTGTCCAGGTCCTGGTTCCTCTTAGTCCTGGTCTAGAAGCTCTGGTGTGATGTTGTTCTCTGGATAAATCTTCTTCTTCTCCATGTGGTCAGCCAGTGTTCTGGTTCCTCCTCAGACCTTCATGGAGCATCTCTAAACGTCATCAGCACCTTTATCTACCATCACACTCCACCTCCGTGCTTCACTGTCAGGACTATGATCCACTGTGGTGGTCCTGGTGTCTGGAACTGTGCTTCACTCATTTTAATGTCTAACCTACCTGCCTGCCTACAGGTAGGGTATACAGGGGGTATTAACTTACAGGTAGGGTATATATGGGGTATTAACTTACAGGTAGGGTATACAGGGGGTATTAACTTACAGGTAGGGTATACATGGGGGTATTAACTTACAGGTAGGGTATACAGGGGGTATTAACTTACAGGTAGGGTATATATGGGGTATTAACTTACAGGTAGGGTATACATGGGGGTATTAACTTACAGGTAGGGTATACAGGGGGTATTAACTTACAGGTAGGGTATATATGGGGTATTAACCTACAGGTAGGGTATACATGGGGGTATTAACTTACAGGTAGGGTATACAGGGGGCATAACTTACAGGTAGGGCATACAGGGGGTATTAACTCACAGGTAGGTATATGGGGTATTAACCCACAGGTAGGGTATATATGGGGTATTAACCTACAGGTAGGGTATACATGGGGGTATTAACTACAGGTAGGGTATACAGGGGGTATTAACTTACAGGTAGGGTATACAGGGGGGTATTAACTTACAGGTAGGGTATACAGGGGGTATTAACTTACAGGTAGGGTATATATGGGGTATTAACTTACAGGTAGGGTATATATGGGGTATTAACTTACAGGTAGGGTATACATGGGGTATTAACCTACAGGTAGGGTATATATGGGGTATTAACTACAGGTAGGGTATATAGGGGTATTAACACAGGTAGGGTATACATGGGGGTATTAACTTACAGGTAGGGTATACATGGGGGTATTAACTTACAGGTAGGGTATATATGGGGGTATTAACTTACAGGTAGGGTATACATGGGGGTATTAACCTACAGGTAGGGTATATATGGGGTATTAACTTACAGGTAGGGTATACATGGGGGGTATTAACTTACAGGTAGGGTATACAGGGGGGTATTAACTTACAGGTAGGGTATACAGGGGGGGTCCACCTCAGCCAGAGCTGCTCTGTAGGCCCTGAAAGAAGACGAGCTGTCGATCAAAGAGCTGCAGTCCTCCAGAGCCTGAGAACAGACAGAAACTAATTACCTTCTGATCACAACCTGTCGATCAAACTGTTGATCCTGAACTGACCTCGGAGGTGTTTCTCTGCCAGTCTAGGCGTCGCAGGGGGGCGGAGTCAAGTGCTGACAGGATGGACAGGTACGAGTTAAAGTTGTTCAGCTTCCTCAGGTGCTGCAGGTAAACACAGGCGGATAAGATATAATGCTGATGGTTCCAGGTGCTGCAGGTAGGGATTAAATACTGGGTTTATGACACCTGTTGGGGGGTATATGTACTGCGTTTACATAACCTACAGGTGGGTGTCTATACGAGGCCCATATACACCCCTACATACTGTTGCTCCAGGAACTAGTCAGACCCAGTGTGCTTCATGTAAACGGTCACCTTCATGATCTTGAGGAACTTGAGCAGCAGTTTCTCCCGGTCCTGAGGTTTGTCCTGAAGGATGATGACTGAACGAACCCTGAAACCAAACAGAGCTGGTCAATGTTTTTATCAGTAATCAATAACAATCGTGTGATGTCTGGCGGACCCCAGACAGAACCTGAGCTGGTTTGTCTCCAGCAGACGGAACACAGCGCTGTGGATCGGCAGGTTGTGTCGACGTTTACCAGAAGGAGACGTTGTTGAAGTGCTGAGTGAACTCGGTCAGGTTTGGACTCTTCTCCTCATTCTGCTCCTTCGACCACAGAAGCACCTCTGGAAGCTACACAGGTGAGACAGGCAGGTGAGACACACACAGGTGAGACAGGTAGGTGAGACACACACAGGTGAGACAGGCAGGTGAGACACACACAGGTGAGACACACACAGGTGAGACAGACAGGTGTGCACCTCAATCTTGTAGAAGAGCTCAGAGTCCAGCAGAGTCAGCTGTTCAGCTAAATCCTGACTCCTGAAGTCCAGAAGAGTTCCTGGTCTGAAGCACAGGGGAAGGGAAACATGAAAAATGGACCAATCGCAGCACAGCATACAATGCCTTTGTCCAGTCAGGCGACAGAGCTTACCTGGCTGCCACACCTTTGGCAGCAAGTGGGCGGAGTGACTGAGGAGAGCCAATCAGCTGCCACCTCTTCTCCATCTTGGACAGGATGTTGGAGTGTAGCTGGTGGGCGTGTCCCAGCTCTCCACCAGTCAGAAGGCTGAACACCAGGTCCATCAGCAGCTGCAGCAAATCAGACTCCAGCTCTGTGGCACTGCACACATGACCAAAAGTATGTGGACAGCCTCTCTTTGGTTCAGGTGTGTGTTTGAGCCTCTGATTGGTTCAGGTGTGTTTGAACTTCTGATTGGTTCAGGTGTGTGTCTGAACCTCTGATTGGTTCAGGTGTGTGTCTAGGCCTCTCTTTGGTTCAGGTGTGTGTCTGAACCTCTGATTGGTTCAGGTGTGTGTTTCAGCCTCTGATTGGTTCAGGTGTGTTTGAACTTCTGATTGGTTCAGGTGTGTGTCTGAACCTCTGATTGGTTCAGGTGTGTGTCTAGGCCTCTCTTTGGTTCAGGTGTGTGTCTGAACCTCTGATTGGTTCAGGTGTGTGTCTAGGCCTCTGATTGGTTCAGGTGTGTTTGAACTTCTGATTGGTTCAGGTGTGTGTCTGAACCTCTGATTGGTTCAGGTGTGTGTCTAAACCTCTGATTGGTTCAGGTGTGTGTCTGAACCTCTGATTGGTTCAGGTGTGTGTTTCAGCCTCTGATTGGTTCAGGTGTGTGTCGAGGCCTCTGATTGGTTCAGGTGTGTATCTGAACCTCTGATTGGTTCAGGTGTGTGTCTAGGCCTCTGATTGGTTCAGGTGTGTGTTTGAGCCTCTGATTGGTTCAGGTGTGTGTCTAGGCCTCTGATTGGTTCAGGTGTGTTTGAACTTCTGATTGGTTCAGGTGTGTCTGAACCTCTGATTGGTTCAGGTGTGTGTCGAGGCCTCTGATTGGTTCAGGTGTGTTTGAACTTCTGATTGGTTCAGGTGTGTCTGAACCTCTGATTGGTTCAGGTGTGTGTCTAGGCCTCTGATTGGTTCAGGTGTGTGTCTAGGCCTCTGATTGGTTCAGGTGTGTGTCTGAACCTCTGATTGGTTCAGGTGTGTGTCTCACCAGAGTTCTTCCACTACTCTGTCCAGCAGGTGAAAAGTGTTTTCAGCGGCTGCAGGTTCTTGTCTGTCACACAGGTGTCTGTACGTGTTGATGGTTAAAGATTCACAGCAGACAAACACTGAAACTGTGAGTTTGTTAAAATACCTGAGCGCCTGCTGTACACACCTGTCCTAAACCCCTTCCTTCATACACTGGTAGTTTGCACCTGTTGTGCACACCTGTCTATGCTGTTCTTATCAGAAAACTTAACAGGTGCATCTATTTGTCTTTACAGCAGCGGGTTTCTTTGCTGGGAGTAGTTCAGAGTAAGATAGTCAGAGCTCAGGTGTTGTCCAGGTGAGTTCATTCAGGTGCTTGAGGATATCTGTGCTGTAGTTTGCTGATGACGTCGTTCGGGCTGATGAAGCTCCGGTAGGTGCAGAGGAAGGCTTCACAGTACAGGTCCTCCTCTACAAACACACACATGTTGCTGTTTTGACTTCATCCAGTCTCATGACACTGAAACCAAACACCTCCTAAAACATTTCATCCCTTTACTTTTCCTCTGCATGATCTCATTAAGATGCACAAGCAGGTCGACGGCTGCTGTCCTGATACACAAATTATGAAGTGAAAACTGTGTGCATGAAAACATCACGTCTTCCATTAATGAGTTGGTACCTGGACCAACAGTAGTCTGGGTAAACAGATCCTCAGCTAAATGAGTTAGGGACTTACTGCTGTCTGTGGCGTGGACCAATAGGATCTCAGGAGAGGCTGCCTTCACGTCTGGCCCCTCCTCCTCCTGGGACAGAGGTCAGAGGTCAGGGTTCAGAAGTTTAGAGGTCAGAGGTCAAAGGTCAGAGGTCAGGGCCGTACCTCAGTCTTCATAGTGATTCTGTGGAGGATCTCCTGCTGGGTGGTCAGTATCACCTCCTCCTCACTGCTCCTCCAGACTCCTCCTGGATCCTGTTGAGGGCTGTGAAAGTAAAATAAACTGTAAGCTCTGAGGCAGACAATCTGGACAAACTCAGGTGTGTGCTGAAGTATACAGGTGTGTACAGGTGTAATGTCTCACCTGTCTCCTCTCTGACTCTCTTCAGGTAGTCTGTCACCTGAATCCTGATGACAACAAAAACAAGACGATCAATTCAATCAACGAGTTGAGGCTAAAACCAGGTAGAGACGAAACTGTCTCATCTTCACCTGTTGCTTCTTCTTCGGTGGTAGAGCAGGAGCTGCGAGCTGCTCAGGTGAGGGGGTGGAGTCTGTGTCCAGGTGAGAGTGTGACAGCTGGTCCAGATCTCGCTGCCTGCTGTTGTATCTCTGATAGAAACTGACTGCTGACTGGTCAGTGTAGGACGAACAGACCTGGAGGTACTGATGGACTGAAGACAAACAGGTAGACAGGTAGACAGGCAGACAGACAGACAGACAGACAGACAGACAGACAGGTTATTACAGACCTCACAATAACATATTGATCACTGATCAGCTCTGCACCTTCACTTACTGTGTCGTTTCTTCTCTGGGAGGGGGGGCGGAGTCTTGCTTGGGGGGGAGCCAGCGTCATCATCACCTGTGACACCATCACAGTGGGCGGGGCTCTGACTCAGAGAGGCGGAGTCATAACCAAAGGATGGAAGGGTCTGAGAGGGGGTCGTTCCTGAAGCTCAGAGACAACAAAGAATCAGACAGGTGGACAAACAGGTGGACAGACAGGTGGACAGACAGACAGACAGGCAGGTGGACAGACAGACAAGTGGACAGACAGACAGACAGGTGGGCAGACAGACAGGTGGGCAGACAGGTAGACAGACAGACAGACAGATAGGTGGACAGACAGGTAGACAGACAGTCAGTCAGACAGGTGTGTCTTCACCTGCGGTGCTGCGTCGTCTCTTCTCTGGCAGGGCGGGGGCCAGAGGGGGCAACGTCTCTGAGGACGACAGGTCTGTGAGGAGGAAGTCATAATCGGGGTCGTCCTCTGAGGACGAGACACTGAGAATCACAACCAGAACCAGAACCAGAACCAAAACCAGCAACCGTCCAACTGAGTCCACAACACTCTATCCATGTTACTTATTGTTTCTTTCACTAAAGCAGCTGATGGAAACTTAACAGTCTTCATCCATCATCAATCATCATCATCCATCATCATCATCATCATCATCATCATCATCATCATCCATCCATGATGGATGATGATGATGGATGATGATGGATGATGGATGATGATGGATGGATGGATGATGGATGATGGATGATGGATGATGGATGGATGGATGATGGATGATGGATGATGGATGGATGATGGATGATGGATGATGGATGATGATGGATGGATGATGGATGATGGATGGATGGATGATGGATGATGGATGGATGATGGATGGATGATGGATGATGATGGATGATGATGATGATGATGATGATGATGATGGATGATGATGATGATGATGGATGGATGATGATGATGATGATGATGGATGATGGATGGATGATGGATGATGGATGATGGATGGATGGATGGATGATGATGGATGATGGATGGATGGATGGATGATGGATGGATGATGGATGATGGATGATGGATGATGGATGGATGGATGATGGATGATGGATGGATGGATGGATGGATGATGATGATGGATGGATGATGGATGATGGATGATGATGATGATGGATGATGGATGATGGATGATGGATGGATGATGGATGATGGATGGATGATGGATGATGGATGATGGATGATGGATGATGATGGATGATGGATGATGATGATGGATGATGGATGATGTTCACTTCCTGAAACACCTGGAAGTGGAAAACATTCAACTGTGCTCTGACTGAGACGTACTACTGAGTGTTTGTTACCAGAGGGTTTGTTCTGAGCAGAGCGTCGCTTCAAACAGTCGTCCTCACTCTCCTGTAAAACACACAAACACACACACACACACACACACACACACACACACACACACACACACACACTATTACAGAACACGTTTTAATTGAAGCAACTTCAGCAGTGAAAAAAACAGATGTTGCCATGGAAACATAAATAAAAACATGTGAATCAAATGTGCACACCTGTTGAACCTGACTGTCCACTTCAGGCTCTCGTCTCCATGGTGCTACTATGGCAACCCTGCAGGGGGCGGGGCCTGAAGACGACTGACGCTTCTTAGGAGGCAAAGCTGGAGGACTGGGACAGACAGACAGTCAGACAGACAGACAGACAGTCAGACAGACAGTCAGACAGTCAGACAGACAGTCAGACAGACAGACAGACAGTCAGACAGACAGACAGACAGTCAGACAGACAGACAGTAATTCATGTAATTTAATAGTTCTCCAATACTAAAGCGTTTGCAGTGACCAGAACAGTAAGAGGCTCCACCTGGTGGAACAACCAGGTACTGCAGCTGATCTATGATACATTTACTGACATGCTGGTCTTTTGCATATGGATTAGTATGTTTTTAATTGGTTAAAGTATTAACAGCTACACTTAGATTAGTTGTTAACATCCCCAGTCTACAGGATGTGGAGACACCATTTATTTAGTCAGACTGCTGTTGGGTTTCAGAGGATAACAGCTCTGACTCTGGATTCCTTTTAGTTCGGCTGTGAACAAACTGAAACTTCTGCTTCCTCTTTTTCTTCTTCTTGCAGTGAAGAAACACAGGAAGTGGTGGGGGGGCAAAGTGTGATGTGTTCAGTCGTTCTGCTTCCTGTTTAACCCACAGATCTATTTCTGCACACGCTCAGTAGATGACTGGTAGGTTCCTGTGCAGCTGACAGGCCGATCGACTGGAGCCCAAATACATTCATTTAACTGAGTGTGGTTGACGTCGGTACATCACACTGTTGTTTTCTGTCACAGTAATTCCTTAAAGCTTGTTAACAACAATGTCAGGCGTGGTACCGTGATCAGTTGACACCTCTGTAATAAGTCCACTGGTGGAATTTCCTCCATACTAAATATTCCACAGTCAGCTGTTACTGGTTTTATAACAAAGTGGAAGCAACTGGGAACAACAGCAGCTCAGCCACCAGGTGGTCGGACATGTAATATCACACAGGGTCAGTGGATGCTGAGGAGAACAGTGGACATAAATCACCAACTTTCTACAGAGTCCACAGCTCCAGACCTCCAGACTCGGTGAGGCCTTCAGATCAGCTCCAGAACAGTGGTAGAGCTTCATTAATGGGTTTCCATGGCCCAGCAGCTGCATCCAAGCCTCACATCACCAAGGTCAATGCAAAGCGTTGATGCAGTGGTGTAAAGCAGCCGCCACTGGACTCTAGAGCAGTGGAGACCAGTTCTCTGGAGGGACCAATCACACTTCTCTGTCTGGACATCCCATGGACCAGTCTGGGTTTGGAGGGGGGGTTATGGTGTGGGGTTGTTCTTCAGGGGTTGGGCTTGGCCCCTTAGTTCCAGTAAAGGAACTCTTAATGCTTCAGCAGACCAAGACATTCTGGACTATTTGATGATCCCAAATTTGTGGGAACAAGTTGGGGATGGCCCCTTCCTGTTCCAACATGGCTGCCACCAGAGCACAAAGCAAGGTCAGTAAAGACATGGATGATCCAGTCTGGTGTGGAGGAACTGGACTGGCCTGCTCAGAGTCCTGACCTCAACCTGATAGAACACCTTTGGGATGGATTAGAGTGGAGACTGAGAGTCAGGTGGAAGCCTGGTGGAAAACCTTCCCAGAAGAGTTGAGGCTGTTATAGCTGCAAAGGGTGGACCAACTCCATATTAAACCCTACGGATTAAGAATGGGACGTCATTAAAGTTGATGTGAAGGCAGACGTCCCAGTACTTTGGTAACATAGTGCAGTCTGAAGTATACTGCTAAAGTACCTCAAACGTTGCCCATATGTTAGCCACGACTGGCTGTGGTCTAATCAGTTCAAACCACTGTGTCTCTTGAAAGCTTCGTCCAAGTGAAACCAAATCTGACAGAGGTCTGGTGTTTACCCAACAGGCCACGATTCATGCAGATTCTCCACTATAGGTATCACAACAACAAAACACTGAAGTTGCTATTCGTCCTGTAAACTCAAAGCCAGAAACACTGTCGAGCATCTACAGCTTTCAGCAACATACTGGCTTTTCTCCAGGAAATGCAGTCCAGCTAATGTCCAGCACATCATGAATTCATCAGCCAATCAGACGTGAGCTCAGACTCACCTGTGGCCTGGGGGGAGGGGCTCTGGGAGGGGCATAGGGGGTTTGGGCGGAGCTAAAACTGTCTCCTCCTCTCCCTCTGTCCAGGTTCTGTCAGATGTCTCCTGGTTTTCTGACCGTCCCACAGCAGGCTGTGATTGGACAGGAGACAAGGGGGTGGAGCTATCTTGTCTTTCTGCAGCCAATCGCACCAGCTCCTGATGGAAACAAGAGAACCAAAGAGAGCATAATGAATTACAGGACAAGTCGAGGCGATCAGATCTCCATCCGTGCAATACTTGCTTCCAGCTTGTCTTCATGGAGACACTCAGAACAATACAACAGAAAACAGGAGCCAATCAGAGATGAGGAAGACAAAACAGGAGCCAATCAGAGATGAGGAAGACAAAACAGGAGCCAATCAGAGATGAGGAAGAGGACAAACAACAGGACAAGTCTGTAGAGCATCATCTGCCCATTCTTCCTTTATCATGATGGTGTCCTCTGTCCTACAACCAGACTGTAACTTGTCCTGACCTTGACGCCATCCAGCACGGCCCTGATCACCGTGGTAACGCTCTCTGTGGACTTCTTGTCGTCGTGGGAGACACCCTGCAGCATCACCTGGTCGGCCCAGCGAATCAGCTGAGCCAGAGAGCGGTAGAGACGTGTGAGACAGGTGGAGATGGTTCTGCTGTGGGGAGGACAGACAGGTGAGCTCAGGCACTGAGGTCCATGTTCAGACGCTCGCAGGTGAAGCTTACCTGTTGTGCAGATGTGGCTCCAGCTGGACCAGAGTCTGGACCGCCTCTAGGACACCAGACGACGCCCCGCCCAGCAGCCCGCCCACCACTGACTGATCCAGGACCAGTTTGTCCCTGACGGGTCTGTCCACTCCCAGTCTGTCCACCAGAGCTTTGAAGTACTGCAGGGAGCTGACGACGGCCCGCTGCTGGTCCACCAACACATCACCCAACTGACAAACACACAGCTCTAATGAACAACATTACCCAGCAACCCACAGTGCTGATGAGGTCACAGTGATGTCATGTTCAGACTGTGACATCAGCTGACATTTCTGTTGTGCTTCTATAAATGTCATTTCATGCAAATACGGCCGTACCATCAGACTCCACCTCCGTGCTTCACTGTCAGGACTATGCATCCACAGTGTGCGTTGAAGTGTTTTACAGTGAGTGTGTGTTACAGTGTGTTACAGTTTGTGTCACAGTGGATGTGTTACAGTGTGTGGTACAGTGTGTGTGTCACAGTATGTGTTACAGTGTGTGTTACAGTTTGTGTCACAGTGGGTGTGTTACAGTGTGTGTCACAGTGGTGTGTTACAGTGTGTGTGTCACAGTATGTGTTACAGTGTGTGTTACAGTTTGTGTCACAGTGGATGTGTTACAGTGTGTGTTACAGTGTGTGTGTCACAGTATGTGTTACAGTGTGTGCTACAGTGTGTGTCACAGTGGGTGTGTTACAGTGTGTGTCACAGTGGTGTGTTACAGTGTGTGTGTCACAGTATGTGTTACAGTGTGTGTTACAGTTTGTGTCACAGTGGATGTGTTACAGTGTGTGTGACAGTGTGTGTGTCACAGTGTGTGTGTTACAGTGTGTTACAGTGGATGTGTTATAGTGTGTGTCACAGTGTGTGTGTCACAGTGTGTGTCACAGTGTGTGTCACAGTGTGTGTGTGTGTGTCACAGTGTGTGTCACAGTATGTGTTACAGTGTGTGTCACAGTGGATGTGTTACAGTGTGTGTCACAGTGTGTGTCACAGTGTGTTACAGTGGATGTGTTACAATGTGTGTTACAGTGTGTTACAGTGTGTGTCACAGTGTGTGTTACAGTGGATGTGTTACAATGTGTGTCACAGTGTGTGTTTTACAGTGTGTGTCACAGTGTGTTACAGTGGATGTGTCACAGTGTGTGTCACAGTGTGCGTTAAAGTGGATGTGTTACAGTGTGTGTGTCACAGTGTGCGTTAAAGTGGATGTGTTACAGTGTGTGTCACAGTGTGTGTCACAGTGTGTTACAGTGGATGTGCTACAGTGTGTGTCACAGTGTGTGTTACAGTGTGTGTGTCACAGTGTGTGTGTTACAGTATGTGTTTACAGTGTGTGTCACAGTGTGTGTTACAGTGTGTGTTACAGTGTGTGTCACAGTGTGTGTTTTACAGTGTGTGTCACAGTGTGTTACAGTGGATGTGTTACAGTGTGTGTCACAGTGTGTGTTACAGTGGATGTGTTACAATGTGTGTCACAGTGTGTGTCACAGTGTGTGTTACAGTGTGTTACAGTGGATGTGTCACAGTGTGTGTCACAGTGTGTGTCACAGTGTGTTACAGTGGATGTGTTACAGTGTGTGTCACAGTGTGTGTTACAGTGGATGTGTTACAATGTGTGTCACTGTGTGTGTCACAGTGTGTGTTACAGTGTGTTACAGTGGATGTGTTACAGTGTGTGTCACAGTGTGTGTGTTACAGTGTGTGTGTGTCACAGTGTGTGTTACAGTGGATATGTTACAGTGTGTGTCACAGTGTGTTACAGTAGATGTGTCACAGTGTGTGTCACAGTGTGCATTACAGTGGATGTGTTACAGTGTGTGTCACAATGTGTGTGTTACAGTGTGTGTGTGTCACAGTGTGTGTTACAGTGGATATGTTACAGTGTGTGTCACAGTGTGTTACAGTGTGTGTCACAGTGGATGTGTTACAGTGTGTGTGTCACAGTGGGTGTGTTACAGTGGGTGTTACAGTGGGTGTTACAGTGTGTGTTACAGGTTGTGTTACAGGTTGTGTCACAGTGGGTGTTACAGTGGGTGTTACAGTGGGTGTTACAGTGGGTGTTACAGTGTGTGTTACAGTGGGTGTTACAGTGGGTGTGTTACAGTGTGTGTTACAGTGTGTGTTACAGTGTGTGTTACAGTGTGTGTCACAGTGGGTGTGTTACAGTGGATGTGTTACAGTGTGTGTTACAGTGTGTGTTACAGGTTGTGTTACAGTGGGTGTTCCAGTGGGTGTTCCAGTGGGTGTGTTACAGTAGGTATGTTACAGTAGGTATGTTACAGTGTGGGTCACAGTATGTGTCACAGTGTGTGTGTCACAGTGTGTGTGTCACAGTGTGTGTGTTACAGTGTGTGTGTCACAGTGTGTGTTACAGTGTGTGTTACAGTGTGTGTCACAGTGTCTGTTACAGTGTGTGTGTTACAGTGTGTGTGTCACAGTGTGTGTTACAGTGTGTGTTACAGTGTGTGTCACAGTGTGTGTTACAGTGTGTGTCACAGTGTGTGTTACAGTGTGTGTTACAGTGTGTGTGTTACAGTGTGTGTGTCACAGTGTGTGTTACAGTGTGTGTCACAGTGTGTGTGTTACAGTGTGTGTGTCACAGTGTGTGTTCCAGTGTGTGTGTTACAGTGTGTGTTACAGTGTGTGTTGCAGTGTGTGTTACAGTGTGTGTCACAGTGTGTGTGTCACAGTGTGTGTTACAGTGTTTGTTACAGTGTGTGTGTTACAGTGTGTGTTACAGTGTGTGTCACAGTGTGTGTGTCACAGTGTGTGTTACAGTGTGTGTGTCACAGTGTGTGTGTCACAGTGTGTGTTACAGTGTGTGTGTTACAGTGTGCATCACAGTGTGTGTTACAGTGTGTGTTACAGTGTGTGTACCTTGTGCTGCTGCAGCTCCAGGTCTGGTGGTTTGACTCTTTGACTCTGGGTGTGTTTGATTCTGATTCGCGGTGGGTGGAGCTTGTCCTTTAGCCTCAAGGTGAGAGATGCAAACTGGGAGGCTGAAGAGGAGGATGGCAGCATCATCATCATCATCATCATCATCATCATCATCACCGTCATCATCACTTCCAACTGGTACCAAAACTAAAGCCCCTCAGGTGATTGTTTTAGCCTCCAGTAGCTAACAGGTAGCATGTGATCCAAGACAGAGAAGAAGAAAAGGAGGAGGCTTACCTGTCTTACCGTCAGCCCAGGAGGACATGTTTGCAGACAGACAGACAGACAGACAGACAGACAGACAGGTGGCTGGACAGACAGTTTGATCGTCTGTTTCTGGTTTTCTGTCGGTCTTCGTCCTGCAGCCGTCTGTCTGTTTCAGTCTGTCTTGCTTCCTCCTCGTCTTCCTCTTTCAGTCTCAGTTAAACTAACTTCACTGTGACGATGATGACGATGATGACGATGACGGTTAACCTAGTTACTCTGGTTAATCCTGCAGCTCCACCTGCTGGCTGAAAGCTGCAGCACAGCTCTGAACCTTCTACAGCTCAACAGTCAGTGAAGACTGCAGTGTTTGATGGGTTCATGCAGAACTCAGTGGACTCGTTCATTTGGGCGGTCGGCCAGCAGATCAGCTGTTAGCAGGTGTCTCAGATTCAGTGGAAGGTTAATGGATTAATTAGTAATAGGTGAGCTCCTGGTTTAGTTCATGACTTAGTTTACTGATCAGACTAATCAATCAGTCGGTGGGAACTGGTGACTGGATGAGTTGATGAGCGGATAACTCAGTGTTTGTGAAGAACTGAGAGCAGAACGTTTAAAGAGCGTGGATGCTGATCAATCAGTGGCTCCTCTGAGGCTCCTGGTGAGGTTGGATGGAGGGTTCCTGAACCGACGGAGCGAGTTCCTCTGAAGGTCGACGAGTCCCTCAGATCCAGGCGTCACTGATTGGTTAACGAGGTCACATGTGCTGCTTGATGGTCGTGGTTCTCAGTTTGCCATAAAGAGTCGACACTGGTCATGTTCATTCACACAAACTTTATTAACACGTCTGTGGGCCCTGATCACATGACACTAAGATACACAACTAACAACACACATCCACACACTCACACACACACACACACACTACAGTGTGGGCCGCTGCATATTTCAGTTTAATAGATGATCTATATTCATGTACACAGAGTATATCGATACGTACAGTGAGGCAGCCTCCTGAGCTGCACACTTCAACACGTCACCAACATCCATGAGACAAGAAGCACAGTTAGCATGCTGACACTAATGAGAACACGCCAAGACGTCACGGCTAGCAGCGTCCTGCTGTCGCTCTGCTGAACGCAGCTCGGAGCTCGACGACACGATCACCACGACAACGATACACGAACACAGAACAGATCGATCAGCAGGTTCCCTTCATACAGCCTGGTTCAGGACGTCGCACACAGTCAGGGCCGATCAATACAGCTGACTGCACGTTATCAATACTGATCAGACCTGCAGCTGCCGATCAATACAGCTGACTGCAAGTTATCAATACTGATCAGACCTGCAGCTGCCGATCAATACAGCTGACTGCACGTTATCAATACTGATCAGACCTGCAGCTGCCGATCAATACAGCTGACTGTATGCGACGTTTGCCTGCAGTTTGATCTTGTTACAAAGTTTTTATCTCCTGGATTCATCACTTTGATTCACTGATCAGACTCATTGATCAGATTGATTGATCAGACTCATCAGCAGCTGAAATAACACTTTAAGAAATGAGATCATCAACGTTCAGAAACTGAAACCCATCAGAAGGTCGTGACCAACAGGATTTACTGCTGGATCCTTTCAACCAGTCAGAACCGTCTGGACCCAGCCAGGACTGAACAGAGTCCACTGGATCCAGTGGAACCAGTTGGATCCAGTGAGAGCCATGTGGAATGAGTTGGAGCTGCTTAGTACCAATAGGAATGTTGTGAAAGCACCTGGGACCAATCAGAACCAGTTTAGTGGAACCAGTTAGAACCAAGAATTTGGCCACAGTTAGACCAACTGACTGAAACCAGTTAGAGCGGGTTGGAACCAGCAGTCTGAGGCCAGTCAAAACCAGCTGGAACCAGTTAGAGGCCAGTAAGAGCCACTCAGTTAGAACCAGTTGGGATAAGACACAACAAGTTGCTCTGGTCAAAAGGAACCAGGCGAAGTTGGAACCAATTAGAAACATTTGAAGGGTGCTGGAGCTGCTTAGAACCCACAGGAACAATTAAGAACCAGTTGGGACCAGTCAGAACCAACTGCAGTGTACTGGAACCAGTTCCAACCAAGAATCTGGCAACAATTTGAACAAGACCAAACCTGTTGTACCACCTGAAAATGACTGGAACAGGTCTGAAGTGGTTCACAGTATGCATCATTCAAGGCGGATCAGAACCAGGTGGAACCAAGTGGAACCAGTTCAAACCACTTAGAGCCAGTAAGAGTCTTTCAGAACCAGCTGGAACAATTGGAACAACACAGTGGTTGAAAGGAACCAGAAGAAATTGGAACCAGCTAGAACCAGCTGGACTTGGTTAGAACCAGATGTGAGTAGAACAGAACAGAACTTTAAATCTGCTTGGTTCAAAACATTCTCCATCTTACAGACAAGAACTGCAGACCACCAATAAATAGATTAATAAATACACGAGTTCAAACTATATTTAAACTTTACACTGTAAAGAAACGTTCTCTCGGTTCCGTACGAGACAGAAAAGCAGAAACTGAAAATAAAACTCAGCCGTGTGATGATGTCACTCCAGGAGCTGATCCACATCCCGGTCAGAGTGAGACGTCTTCACTCCACAGCATCTCTGCAGGCGTCTATAGAACGTTCCGTCAGCTTTAGAACGTCCTAAAGCTGACGGAACGTCACAGGAGGAGGCAGACGGACAGACAGACGGGACCTGTCTCACCTCCGACAGCAGACAGACAGTATTTACACTCAGTATTGCAGAAGGAGTTTGCTGATCGTTTGCTATATAGTCATAATGTGCTCATCAATATTCTTATTACTAGGAAGGTTCACAGTAACACAGCATCAGTAGAGAACAGGAGAACAGTTCAGGAGAACAGTTCAGTAGAACAGTTCAGTAGAACAGTTCAGTAGAGACACAGACACTCGGCTCAGCCCTCAACAGAAGACTGGGGACTCTCTCCGTGGGCGGGGCTACCTTTACTGGGACGACTGGGAAGAACAGGGACACCAACAAACAAGGAGACAGACAAAAGAAAAAGAACAGGAAGGTTACGGGAGAACGGTTCCACTGCAAACAGTGCTCTGACGGAACCAGTCAGGACCAGTTAGAACCAGTTAGAACCAGTTAGAACCTGTCAGGACCAGTTAGAACCAGTCTGAACCAGTTAGAACCTGTCAGGACCAGTTAGAACCAGTTAGAACCAGTTAGAACCTGTCAGGACCAGTTAGAACCAGTTAGAACCAGTCTGAACCAGTCAGGACCAGTTAGAACCAGTCAGAACCAGTCAGGACCAGTTAGAACCAGTCAGAACCAGTCAGAACCAGTCAGGACCAGTTAGAACCAGTCAGAACCAGTCTGAACCAGTCAGGACCAGTTAGAACCAGTTAAAACCAGTTAGAACCAGTTAGAACCAGTCTGAACCAGTCAGGACCAGTTAGAACCAGTCAGAACCAGTTAGAACCAGTCTGAACCAGTCAGGACCAGTTAGAACCAGTCTGAACCAGTCAGAACCAGTCAGAACCAGTTAGAACCAGTCAAAACCAGTCTGAACCAGTCTGGACCAGTTAAAACCAGTTAGAACCAGTCAGAACCAGTCAGAACCAGTCAGGACCAGTTAGAACCAGTCAGAACCAGTCTGAACCAGTCAGAACCAGTCAGGACCAGTTAGAACCAGTTAAAACCAGTTAGAACCAGTTAGAACCAGTCAGAGATGGCAACCAATAAAGCAGGCATGAGGATTTCAGGGTCAAAGTTGAAACCAGTCCATAACCAGTGGTCTGATGCACTCAGAACAAACCAGTTGGAACCAGCTAAAATTATTTAGACACAGTTGGAACCAGTACAAACCAGTTCAAGCTACTGATTCGAACCAGTTAAAGCCAGGGTAAACCTTCTGGGACCAGCTGGAATGGAACTGGCTAGAACCACAGGGACCCAGTTACAGCTAACTGGTTCTAGGGGGGACATCTGGAGCCAGATGGACCAGTCAGGATGGCTGCAACCATTTCCAACCAGAACCAGAACATGACCAGTGGGGGGACCACAGGAAGGGGGACCAGGGTGAAGTTTGACTGCAGCCTACGATTCAGATTCAGAATCACTGTCATCCCAGTGAAGACCAGAACGGGCATCAGGACTCTACTGACGGATCGGTTCTCTGACTGCAGCTGAGGAGGATCCAACATTTACCGTTAGAAAGTGACCTGAGCAAACCCAGCATGCAGCGCCGTCACAGCTGTCAGAGCCCGGACACCAGACGGACCCAGCAGAGACCAGACGGAACCACATGTACCCAGGAGAACCTCCCGGAACCCGTCAGAGCAACAGGAACTCACTGGGTCCAGCTGGATCACACATGTACGCCAGGTGGACTCGGCTGGGAACATCGGTGTTCTTGCCAGTGAAACCATCTGGAAGTACAGATATCCAGAGGGATCGTGTCGGCCCGGCTAGAACCAGTTAGAACCAGTGAGACCCGTCAAAGGGAGGTTCAGCCAGATACACAGAAACATGTTCAATCACATGGAGAACTGGACCCACTGGACCGACGGCTAGTAGGGAACCGCAGACGGGACAAATTAAAAAGCTAAGTCTAGATTCAACCAGCTGGAACCAAACAGAACTTTCTGACCCGTTGAACAAGTTCAACAGGAACCCGCTGGAACCCGATGGAATGAGCAGCGGGAACATGTGAACGAGCCAGAGCCGCTTAGAACCAGTTGGAATGGACAGGATCCGGTTTCAACTGGCACTGGAATCAGTCAGAACCAGTATGAGCTGGTGTGGGACCACACTGTGTTGGTGCCTGTTTGTGGTCCAGAACCTTGTGTAGAACATCTGTGAGCATCAGCTGGATCAGCTGCTTTAATATGAGGGATCCAGTTCAGATCCAGTCTGACTGGTTCCAGTTATTCAGAACCATTTGGAACCAGCTGGACTTAGTGACTGTCTATGAGAACTAGATGGTACCAGTCAGACCTGTTTGGAACCAGCTGAATCCAGTTTGAACTATGTGAAACCAGTCACATCCAGTTTGATCCAGGCAATCAGAACCGGTTGACCCACATGTGGACCATCAGTCAGCTGGGTCGGCTCAGTTACCATGGCTGCGTGTCACGTGCACATATTCCTGCACGCTTGTGTATTTTCATCGTTTGTGTGTATCTTGTGTATTTTGTGAATATTTGTGCGTCTGTGGTGTCAGAGGGCGGAGTCAGAGGCGGGTCTGGAGGGTCTGGATGGAGATGCAGGAGCCCTCCGACTGGACACAAACAAACAAACAAAGCAACAGAGACACACAGAGAGACACAGTCAGCTACTGGTCCATGGAGCTGTCAATCACACAGCTGATTATAATGATGAGGGAGGGGGTGGGGTCACATGGAGAGGACTGCAATCTGATTGGACGATGAGTACACACACACACACACACACCTACACACACAGAGAGAGAGTTGGTGAGAGACAGTGACATCACACTGACAGCTGACGTACCATTGGTGAACTCCTCACTGGTCACTGATTGAGATTCTGAAAGAATAACCATATTTGGTCAATGTGAGGGGGAGGGGCCAGGGGCGGGGCAACCTGGTCTGACACTGACACACCTGAGAGCTTCGTGGTTAACCTTAAAAGGTACTGTGAGAACAGGATCACACAAACAGACAGGCAGACAGACAGACAGACAGGCAGACAGACAGACAGACAGACAGGCAGACAGGCAGGCAGACAGACAGATAGGCAGACAGGCAGACAGACAGACAGACAGACAGGCAGACAGACAGACAGGCAGACAGACAGACAGACAGGCAGACAGACAGACAGACAGGCAGACAGACAGACAGGCAGACAGACAGACAGACAGGCAGACAGACAGACAGACAGACAGACAGACAGACAGACAGACAGGCAGACAGACAGACAGACAGACAGACAGGCAGACAGACAGACAAACAGACAGACAGACAGGCAGACAGACAGACAGACAGACAGACAGACAGACAGACAGACAAACAGACAGACAGACAGGCAGACAGACAGACAGACAGACAGGCAGACAGACAGACAGACAGACAGACAGGCAGACAGACAGACAGACAGGCAGACAGACAGACAGACAGACAGACAGACAGGCAGACAGACAGACAGACAGGCAGACAGGTAGACAGACAGACAGGCAGACATGGCTCCAGGTGGATGTTTGAGTTGTGTGTCAGTTAAATAAAACCCTGTTTCATCTCTGTGTGTCCACTACAGGGACGGCCCAGTCCTTGTGCAAACAGTTTCTCCACTTACAGGTTTTGTGCTAAGCTAGGCTAACAGTTCCCACGTGCTTCCAGTCTCTATGCTAAGCTGGGCTAACAGTTCCCACCTGTTTCAGACTCTGTGCTAAGCTAGGCTAATAGTTTCCAACAGCTTCCAGTCTCTATGCTAAGCTAGGCTAACAGTTCCCACCTGTTTCAGTCTCTGTGATAAGCTAAGCTAACATTTCCCAGCCTTTTCAGTCTCTGTGCTAAGCTAAGCTAAGCTAACATTTCCCAGCCTTTTCAGTCTCTGTGTTAAGCTAAGCTAACATTTTCCAGTGTTTTTAGTCTCTGTGCTAAGCTAAGCTAACATTTTCCAGTCTTTTCAGTCTCTGTGCTAAGCTAAGCTAACATTTCCCAGCTTTTCAGTCTCTGTGCTAAGCTAAGCTAACATTTTCCAGCCTTTTCAGTCTCTGTGCTAAGCTAAGCTAACATTTTCCAGCCTTTTCAGTCTCTGTGCTAAGCTAAGCTAACATTTTCCAGTCTTTTCAGTCTCTGTGCTAAGCTAAGCTAACATTTTCCAGTCTTTTCAGTCTCTGTGCTAAGCTAAGCTAACATTTCCCAGCTTTTCAGTCTCCGTGCTAAGCTAAGCTAACCATGTTTCTGCAGTCGACTCCCAGAGATGAAGAAGTGAAGCCTTCCCAGTGTGAGGATGAGGATGAAGAAAGAGCGAGTGTCTTTCTTTTCCATGTCTGTGCAGGTTGTTTGTGGATCGCTGCTTCTGTTCCTACAGCACCAACAAAGAAGAACCTAACTTCTTCTGTCTGATCAAACTCCGGTTCTCACATCGTGTCCAGTTCGATGCTCAAACACAGAACCTCAGATTCAGGTCAGCCGAGCTGCTGCAGGGTTCAGGTGTTTCAGGTATCAGGTTGGAGGTTTGGCTTTGGGTCCTGGGTTTGTGGGTTCTAGAGGTGTTTGTGGGTTCTAGAGGTGTTTGTGGGTTCTAGAGGTGTTTGTGGGTTCTAGATGTGTTTCTGGGTTCTAGAGGTGTTTGTGGGTTCTAGAAGTGTTTCTAGGTTCTAGAGGTGTTTGTGGGTTCTAGAGGTGTTTCTGGGTTCTAGAGGTGTTTGTGGGTTCTAGAGGTGTTTCTAGGTTCTAGAGGTGTTTCTAGGTTCTAGAGGTGTTTGTGGGTTCTAGAGGTGTTTGTGGGTTCTAGAGGTGTTTCTAGGTTCTAGAGGTGTTTCTAGGTTCTAGAGGTGTTTGTGGGTTCTAGAGGTGTTTCTAGGTTCTAGAGGTGTTTCTAGGTTCTAGAGGTGTTTGTGGGTTCTAGAGATGTTTGTGGGTTCTAGAGGTGTTTCTAGGTTCTAGAGGTGTTTGTGGGTTCTAGAGGTGTTTCTAGGTTCTAGAGGTGTTTCTAGGTTCTAGAGGTGTTTGTGGGTTCTAGAGGTGTTTCTAGGTTCTAGAGGTGTTTGTGGGTTCTAGATGTGTTTCTGGGTTCTAGATGTGTTTCTAGGTTCTAGAGGTGTTTCTAGGTTCTAGAGGTGTTTCTAGGTTGTAGAGGTGTTTGTGGGTTCTAGAGGTGTTTGTGGGTTCTAGAGGTGTTTCTAGGTTCTAGAGGTGTTTGTGGGTTCTAGATGTGTTTCTGGGTTCTAGAGGTGTTTCTAGGTTCTACAGGTGTTTGTGGGTTCTAGAGGTGTTTGTGGGTTCTAGAGGTGTTTCTAGGTTCTAGAGGTGTTTCTAGGTTGTCGAGGTGTTTGTGAGTTCTAGAGGTGTTTGTGGGGTCTAGAGGTGTTTCTAGGTTCTAGAGGTGTTTGTGGGTTCTAGAGGTGTTTCTAGGTTCTAGAGGTGTTTCTAGGTTCTAGAGGTGTTTGTGGGTTCTAGAGGTGTTTGTGGGTTCTAGAGGTGTTTCTAGGTTCTAGAGGTGTTTGAGGGTTCTAGAGGTGTTTCTAGGTTCTAGAGGTGTTTGTGGGTTCTAGAGGTGTTTGTGGGTTCTAGAGGTGTTTCTAGGTTCTAGAGGTGTTTCTGGGTTCTAGAGGTGTTTCTGGGTCCTGCAGAGGTTTGTGGGTTGTAGAGGTGTTTCTAGGTTCTAGAGGTGTTTGTGGGTTCTAGAGGTGTTTCTAGGTTCTAGAGGTGTTTCTAGGTTCTAGAGGTGTCTGTGGGTTCTAGAGGTGTTTCTAGGTTCTAGAGGTGTTTGTGGGCTCTAGAGGTGTTTGTGGGTTCTAGAGGTGTTTGTGGGTTTTAGAGGTGTTTCTAGGTTCTAGAGGTGTTTCTAGGTTCTAGAGGTGTTTCTAGGTTCTAGAGGTGTTTGAGGGCTCTAGAGGTGTTTGTGGGTTCTAGATGTGTTTCTAGGTTCTAGAGGTGTTTCTAGGTTCTAGAGATGTTTGTGGGTTCTAGAGGTGTTTCTAGGTTCTAGAGGTGTTTGTGGGTTCTAGATGTGTTTCTAGGTTCTAGAGGTGTTTCTAGGTTCTAGAGGTGTTTGTGGGTTCTAGAGGTGTTTGTGGGCTCTAGAGGTGTTTCTAGGTTGTCGAGGTGTTTGTGAGTTCTAGAGGTGTTTGTGGGCTCTAGAGGTGTTTTTAGGTTGTCGAGGTGTTTGTGAGTTCTAGAGGTGTTTGTGGGTTCTAGAGGTGTTTGTGGGTTCTAGATGTGTTTCTGGGTTCTAGAGGTGTTTTTAGGTCCTAGAGATGTTTGTGGGTTCTAGAGGTGTTTGTGGGTTCTAGAGGTGTTTCTAGGTTGCAGAGGTGTTTGTGGGTTCTAGAGGTGTTTGTGGGTTCTAGAGGTGTTTCTAGGTTCTAGAGGTGTTTGTGGGTTCTAGATGTGTTTCTGGGTTCTAGAGGTGTTTGTGGGTTCTAGAGGTGTTTCTAGGTTCTAGAGGTGTTTGTGGGTTCTAGATGTGTTTCTGGGTTCTAGAGGTGTTTCTAGGTTGTCGAGGTGTTTGTGAGTTCTAGAGGTGTTTGTGGGGTCTAGAGGTGTTTCTAGGTTCTAGAGGTGTTTGTGGGTTCTAGAGGTGTTTCTAGGTTCTACAGGTGTTTCTAGGTTCTAGAGGTGTTTGTGGGTTCTAGAGGTGTTTGTGGGTTCTAGAGGTGTTTCTAGGTTCTAGAGGTGTTTGAGGGTTCTAGAGGTGTTTTTGGGTTCTAGAGGTGTTTGTGGGTTCTAGAGGTGTTTCTAGGTTCTAGAGGTGTTTCTAGGTTCTAGAGGTGTTTCTAGGTTCTAGAGGTGTTTGTGGGTTCTAGAGGTGTTTGTGGGCTCTAGAGGTGTTTGTGGGTTCTAGATGTGTTTCTAGGTTCTAGAGATGTTTGTGGGTTCTAGAGGTGTTTCTAGGTTCTGGAGGTGTTTGTGGGTTCTAGAGGTGTTTCTAGGTTCTACAGGTGTTTCTAGGTTCTAGAGGTGTTTGTGGGTTCTAGAGGTGTTTGTGGGCTCTAGAAGTGTTTCTAGGTTGTCGAGGTGTTTGTGAGTTCTAGAGGTGTTTGTGGGTTCTAGAGGTGTTTGTGGGTTCTAGATGTGTTTCTGGGTTCTAGAGGTGTTTTTAGGTCCTAGAGATGTTTGTGGGTTCTAGAGGTGTTTGTGGGTTCTAGAGGTGTTTCTAGGTTGCAGAGGTGTTTGTGGGTTCTAGAGGTGTTTGTGGGTTCTAGAGGTGTTTCTAGGTTCTAGAGGTGTTTGTGGGTTCTAGATGTGTTTCTGGGTTCTAGAGGTGTTTGTGGGTTCTAGAGGTGTTTCTAGGTTCTAGAGGTGTTTGTGGGTTCTAGATGTGTTTCTGGGTTCTAGAGGTGTTTCTAGGTTGTCGAGGTGTTTGTGAGTTCTAGAGGTGTTTGTGGGGTCTAGAGGTGTTTCTAGGTTCTAGAGGTGTTTGTGGGTTCTAGAGGTGTTTCTAGGTTCTACAGGTGTTTCTAGGTTCTAGAGGTGTTTGTGGGTTCTAGAGGTGTTTGTGGGTTCTAGAGGTGTTTCTAGGTTCTAGAGGTGTTTGTGGGTTCTAGAGGTGTTTCTAGGTTCTAGAGGTGTTTGTGGGTTCTAGAGGTGTTTGTGGGTTCTAGAGGTGTTTCTAGGTTCTAGAGGTGTTTCTGGGTTCTAGAGGTGTTTCTGGGTTCTGCAGAGGTTTGTGGGTTGTAGAGGTGTTTCTAGGTTCTAGAGGTGTTTGTGGATTCTAGAGGTGTTTCTAGGTTCTAGAGGTGTTTCTAGGTTCTAGAGGTGTTTCTGGGTTCTAGAGGTGTCTGTGGGTTCTAGAGGTGTTTCTAGGTTCTAGAGGTGTTTGTGGGCTCTAGAGGTGTTTGTGGGTTCTAGAGGTGTTTGTGGGTTTTAGAGGTGTTTCTAGGTTCTAGAGGTGTTTCTAGGTTCTAGAGGTGTTTCTAGGTTCTCGAGGTGTTTCTAGGTTCTAGAGGTGTTTGAGGGTTTTAGAGGTGTTTGTGGGCTCTAGAGGTGTTTGTGGGTTCTAGATGTGTTTCTAGGTTCTAGAGGTGTTTCTAGGTTCTAAAGATGTTTGTGGGTTCTAGAGGTGTTTCTAGGTTCTAGAGGTGTTTGTGGGTTCTAGATGTGTTTCTAGGTTCTAGAGGTGTTTCTAGGTTCTAGAGGTGTTTGTGGGTTCTAGAGGTGTTTGTGGGCTCTAGAGGTGTTTCTAGGTTGTCGAGGTGTTTGTGAGTTCTAGAGGTGTTTCTAGGTTGTCGAGGTGTTTGTGAGTTCTAGAGGTGTTTGTGGGTTCTAGAGGTGTTTGTGGGTTCTAGATGTGTTTCTGGGTTCTAGAGGTGTTTTTAGGTCCTAGAGATGTTTGTGGGTTCTAGAGGTGTTTGTGGGTTCTAGAGGTGTTTCTAGGTTGCAGAGGTGTTTGTGGGTTCTAGAGGTGTTTGTGGGTTCTAGAGGTGTTTGTGGGTTTTAGAGGTGTTTGTGGGTTCTAGAGGTGTTTGTGGGTTCTAGAGGTGTTTGTGGGTTCTAGAGGTGTTTGTGGGTTCTAGAGGTGTTTTTGGGTTCTAGAGGTGTTTCTGGGTTCTAGAGGTGTTTGTGGGTTCTAGAGGTGTTTGTGGGTTCTAGAGGTGTTTCTAGGTTCTAGAGGTGTTTGTGGGTTCTAGGGGTGTTTGTGGGTTCTAGAGGTGTTTGTGGGTTCTAGAGGTGTTTTTGGGTTCTAGAGGTGTTTCTAGGTTCTACAGGTGTTTCTAGGTTCTAGAGGTGTTTGTGGGTTCTAGAGGTGTTTCTAGGTTCTAGAGGTGTTTCTAGGTTCTAGAGGTGTTTGTGGGTTCTAGAGGTGTTTCTAGGTTCTAGAGGTGTTTGTGGGTTCTAGAGGTGTTTCTAGGTTCTAGAGGTGTTTGTGGGTTCTAGAGGTGTTTCTGGGTTCTAGAGGTGTTTGTGGGTTCTAGAGGTGTTTGTG
>CM045449.1:591771-606771 GCA_024666655.1 Dascyllus trimaculatus
TATCTCTACATGTGTGTGTATATTGTGTGTATCTCTACATGTGTGTGTATATTGTGTATATCTCTACATGTGTGTGTATTGTGTGTATCTCTACATGTGTGTGTGTATATTGTGTGTATCTCTACATGTGTGTGTATATTGTGTATATCTCTACATGTGTGTGTGTATTGTGTGTATCTCTACATGTGTGTATATTGTGTGTATCTCTACATGTGTGTGTGTATATTGTGTATATCTCTACATGTGTGTATATTGTGTGTATCTCTACATGTGTGTGTGTATATTGTGTGTATCTCTACATGTGTGTGTATATTGTGTATATCTCTACATGTGTGTGTGTATATTGTGTGTATCTCTACATGTGTGTGTATATTGTGTATATCTCTACATGTGTGTGTGTATTGTGTGTATCTCTACATGTGTGTATATTGTGTGTATCTCTACATGTGTGTGTGTATATTGTGTATATCTCTACATGTGTGTGTATATTGTGTATATCTCTACATGTGTGTGTATTGTGTGTATCTCTACATGTGTGTGTATATTGTGTGTATCTCTACATGTGTGTGTATATTGTGTGTATCTCTACATGTGTGTGTATATTGTGTATATCTCTACATGTGTGTGTATTGTGTGTATCTCTACATGTGTGTGTGTATATTGTGTATATCTCTACATGTGTGTGTATATTGTGTGTATCTCTACATGTGTGTGTGTATATTGTGTATATCTCTACATGTGTGTGTATATCGTGTGTATCTCTACATGTGTGTGTATATTGTGTGTATCTCTACATGTGTGTGTGTATATTGTGTGTATCTCTACATGTGTGTGTATATTGTGTATATCTCTACATGTGTGTGTATATTGTGTATATCTCTACATGTGTGTGTATATTGTGTGTATCTCTACATGTGTGTATATTGTGTGTATCTCTACATGTGTGTGTGTGTATTGTGTATATCTCTACATGTGTGTGTATATTGTGTGTATCTCTACATGTGTGTGTATATTGTGTGTATCTCTACATGTGTGTGTATATTGTGTGTATCTCTACATGTGTGTGTATATTGTGTATATCTCTACATGTGTGTGTATTGTGTGTATCTCTACATGTGTGTGTGTATATTGTGTATATCTCTACATGTGTGTGTATATTGTGTGTATCTCTACATGTGTGTGTGTATATTGTGTATATCTCTACATGTGTGTGTATATCGTGTGTATCTCTACATGTGTGTGTATATTGTGTGTATCTCTACATGTGTGTGTGTATATTGTGTGTATCTCTACATGTGTGTGTGTATAGTGTGTGTATCTCTACATGTGTGTTTGTGTATTGTGTGTATCTCTACATGTGTGTGTATATTGTGTGTATCTCTACATGTGTGTGTGTATAGTGTGTGTATCTCTACATGTGTGTTTGTGTATTGTGTGTATCTCTACATGTGTGTGTATATTGTGTGTATCTCTACATGTGTGTGTGTATATTGTGTGTATCTCTACATGTGTGTGTATATTGTGTGTATCTCTACATGTGTGTGTGTATAGTGTGTGTATCTCTACATGTGTGTTTGTGTATTGTGTGTATCTCTACATGTGTGTGTATATTGTGTGTATCTCTACATGTGTGTGTGTATATTGTGTGTATCTCTACATGTGTGTGTGTATAGTGTGTGTATCTCTACATGTGTGTTTGTGTATTGTGTGTATCTCTACATGTGTGTGTGTATAGTGTGTGTATCTCTACATGTGTGTTTGTGTATTGTGTGTATCTCTACATGTGTGTGTATATTGTGTGTATCTCTACATGTGTGTGTGTATATTGTGTGTATCTCTACATGTGTGTGTATAGTGTGTGTATCTCTACATGTGTGTGTGTATATTGTGTGTATCTCTACATGTGTGTGTGTATATTGTGTGTATCTCTACATGTGTGTGTATATTGTGTGTATCTCTACATGTGTGTGTGTATATTGTGTGTATCTCTACATGTGTGTGTATATTGTGTGTATCTCTACATGTGTGTGTATATTGTGTATATCTCTACATGTGTGTGTATATTGTGTATATCTCTACATGTGTGTGTGTATAGTGTGTGTATCTCTACATGTGTGTGTATATTGTGTATATCTCTACATGTGTGTGTATATCGTGTGTATCTCTACATGTGTGTGTGTATATTGTGTATATCTCTACATGTGTGTGTGTATATTGTGTGTATCTCTACATGTGTGTGTATATTGTGTGTATCTCTACATGTGTGTATATTGTGTGTATCTCTACATGTGTGTGTATATTGTGTATATCTCTACATGTGTGTGTGTATTGTGTGTATCTCTACATGTGTGTATATTGTGTGTATCTCTACATGTGTGTGTGTATATTGTGTATATCTCTACATGTGTGTGTATATTGTGTATATCTCTACATGTGTGTGTATATTGTGTATATCTCTACATGTGTGTGTATATTGTGTGTATCTCTACATGTGTGTGTATATTGTGTATATCTCTACATGTGTGTGTATTGTGTGTATCTCTACATGTGTGTGTGTATATTGTGTGTATCTCTACATGTGTGTGTATATTGTGTATATCTCTACATGTGTGTGTGTATTGTGTGTATCTCTACATGTGTGTATATTGTGTGTATCTCTACATGTGTGTGTGTATATTGTGTATATCTCTACATGTGTGTATATTGTGTGTATCTCTACATGTGTGTGTGTATATTGTGTGTATCTCTACATGTGTGTGTATATTGTGTATATCTCTACATGTGTGTGTGTATATTGTGTGTATCTCTACATGTGTGTGTATATTGTGTATATCTCTACATGTGTGTGTGTATTGTGTGTATCTCTACATGTGTGTATATTGTGTGTATCTCTACATGTGTGTGTGTATATTGTGTATATCTCTACATGTGTGTGTATATTGTGTATATCTCTACATGTGTGTGTATTGTGTGTATCTCTACATGTGTGTGTATATTGTGTGTATCTCTACATGTGTGTGTATATTGTGTGTATCTCTACATGTGTGTGTATATTGTGTATATCTCTACATGTGTGTGTATTGTGTGTATCTCTACATGTGTGTGTGTATATTGTGTATATCTCTACATGTGTGTGTATATTGTGTGTATCTCTACATGTGTGTGTGTATATTGTGTATATCTCTACATGTGTGTGTATATCGTGTGTATCTCTACATGTGTGTGTATATTGTGTGTATCTCTACATGTGTGTGTGTATATTGTGTGTATCTCTACATGTGTGTGTGTATAGTGTGTGTATCTCTACATGTGTGTTTGTGTATTGTGTGTATCTCTACATGTGTGTGTATATTGTGTGTATCTCTACATGTGTGTATATTGTGTGTATCTCTACATGTGTGTGTGTGTATTGTGTATATCTCTACATGTGTGTGTATATTGTGTGTATCTCTACATGTGTGTGTATATTGTGTGTATCTCTACATGTGTGTGTATATTGTGTGTATCTCTACATGTGTGTGTATATTGTGTATATCTCTACATGTGTGTATATTGTGTGTATCTCTACATGTGTGTGTGTATAGTGTGTGTATCTCTACATGTGTGTTTGTGTATTGTGTGTATCTCTACATGTGTGTGTATATTGTGTGTATCTCTACATGTGTGTGTGTATATTGTGTGTATCTCTACATGTGTGTTTGTTACCGGGGCCAGGCGGCTCGGATCGTCTTCTGCAGAGCTTCCAGCATCTTCAGTCGGGTCGTCTCCTCAGGTGGGTCTCTGACCTCCAGGTATCCCAGAACCACCTGCTCCACCCGCTGCAGGTGTCTGCACACGGCCACGCCCACCCTGACCCCATCAAACGTATTGATTATTACTGATATCAGGCTGTTTGTCTTCTTCACTGTGGACCTGACAGGAGGGGAACAGGTGACTCACCTGTCCAGGTACGGCGGCAGGGCGGCAGCGTAGACGCGTCGCAGCGCCACCTTGTGTTCGGCCTCCATGTGGGTCAGAACCAGACGCAGCACGTCGTCATGGCGACTGGACTTCCTGCGGGGGGAGGAGGGGGCCAGCGAGGCGGGGGGCTTCTCCAAGACCAGCAGCAGGTCCAACAGGCAGAACAGGACCAGCTGTGGGCCGGACAGAACCAGAACCACACAGAACCACACAGATACAGAACCACACAGATACAGAACCACACAGATACAGAACCACACAGAACCACACAGATACAGAACCACACAGAACCAGAACCACACAGAACCACACAGATACAGAACCACACAGAACCACACAGATACAGAACCACACAGAACCACACAGAACCAGAACCACACAGAACCACACAGATACAGAACCACACAGAACCACACAGAACCAGAACCACACAGAACCACACAGAACCAGACAGAACCACACAGATACAGAACCACACAGAACCAGAACCACACAGAACCACACAGATACAGAACCACACAGAACCACACAGATACAGAACCACACAGAACCACACAGATACAGAACCACACAGAACCACACAGATACAGAACCACACAGAACCAGAACCACACAGAACCACACAGATACAGAACCACACAGAACCAGAACCACACAGAACCACACAGAACCAGACAGAACCAGGGTTTACCATGAGGACGTCTGACCCACATTTAAAGGAGTCAATATTCTGGGATGTCTGTTACCTGGACGACGGCAGCCTCAGTGGTGAACAGGTGCCTGAATAGAGCCTGATAGAGAACCTCTGCTCTGTTGAAGTGACGAAGATCAGCAGCCGCCTGAACACAACATCATCATCATCACCATCATCACCTTCATCATCATCATCATCACCATCATCATCATCATCATCTGTGTCCTGCTTGTTCTCTCCATGGATGTCTCTGGCCTCACCACCCCAACCCCTCCTACTATCCCTCCCTCCCTCCTCTTCCTCACTCCCAACCCAACCGGTCGAGGCAGATGTCCTCCCTCCCTGAGCCTGGTTCTACCATGGGGGGGTTTTGGTTCCTTCCCACCGTCTGACTGCAGCTCAGAGAGAATCCAGAAGCAACGTTGGATTGTTGGGTTTCCTGTTTTTCTGTTTCCTGTTTTTCTGTTTCCTGTTCTTTCTTACAGTGTTTAGCGCTTTGTGCAATCTGTGCTGTAAAGATGCGCTTTATAAATAAAACTGAATTGAACTGAATTGAATCATCATCATCCTCATCAACTTCATCATCATCATCATCATCCTCATCACCATCATCTTCATCATTATCCTTATCATTCTCCTCCTCTTCATCATCACCACCATCATCATTATCCTTATCATCATCATCATCATCACCATAATCTTCATCATAACCTTCATCACCATCATCATAGTAAATGACCAACATGGACAGTAAACATGACAATAAACACATGTATATAATCAACATGTTAATGAGGAACGTTTAAACATTTGAATCTGAGTCACTGTTAATTTAATTGTCTGAGTTTCATCATCATGACATAAATTAATGTCACCGTTACACATTTATTAATATATGATTGTTTGATTTTACTGTCCGTTCATTACTAGGAGCGCATTTGTTTTTTGTCCTTCCTCCGTTTTGTACCAACCAATCACAGCCTTTAGACTGTGTCACCCCTAGCAACAGGTCAACCACACCTCCTCACTAAGATCATAGTTTCTGTTTCCTCCTTGCTCAGACTTGCTCTCAGAAACTTCCTGAGTCTCTCTGAAGCTCAGATTCCCTGCTGGTAGTTTTTAGGCTAAGCTAGGAGCTCTGTGAGACGCTGTGTGAAGACAGACCAGGTGTTCAGTCTGAGGTGTTTCCTCACCGTGTTCAGGACGATGTGATGCAGACAGCGAACTCCCAGCATGCAGTTCTCTGGTCTGTGATGGTCGCTGAGCAGGAGGGAGGGGGGCAGGAGGCGGGGGAGGAGGGGGGAGAGGGAGGGGCGAGTCACCTGCATCACACAGGAGCAGTCAATAAATCAGTAATCAATAATCAGACATGGTTCATGGTCAGCCTGTTGCCGTGGAGACAAACCTGCAGCAGCGTCCACGAAAAAACCAGCCTGATAGGATCCCAGCGAAGAAAGGACTCCCTGGAAGCACAAGTACTATGGATGAGTACTACATATGGATATAAATACTATGTATGAGTACTACATATGTATATAAATACTATGGATGAGTACTACATATAGATATAAATACTATGGATGAGTACTACATATGGATATAAATACTATGGATGAGTACTACATATAGATATAAATACTATGGATGAGTACTACATATGGATATAAATACTATGGATGAGTACTACATATAGATATAAATACTATGGATGAGTACTACATATAGATATAAATACTATGGATGAGTACTACATATGGATATAAATACTATGGATGAGTACTACATATAGATATAAATACTATGGATGAGTACTACATATAGATATAAATACTATGTATGAGTACTACATATGGATATAAATACTATGGATGAGTACTACATATAGATATAAATACTATGGATGAGTACTACATATAGATATAAATACTATGGATGAGTACTACATATGGATACAAATACTATGGATGAGTACTACATATGGATATAAATACTATGTATGAGTACTACATATGGATATAAATACTATGTATGAGTACTACATATGGATATAAATACTATGGATGAGTACTACATATGGATACAAATACTATGTATGAGTACTACATATGGATATAAATACTATGTATGAGTACTACATATGGATATAAATACTATGTATGAGTACTACATATGGATATAAATACTATGTATGAGTACTACATATGGATACAAATACTATGGATGAGTACTACATATGGATACAAATACTATGGATGAGTACTACATATGGATATAAATACTATGGATGAGTACTACATATAGATATAAATACTATGTATGAGTACTACATATAGATATAAATACTATGGATGAGTACTACATATAGATATAAATACTATGTATGATACATATAGATATAAATACTATGGATGAGTACTACATATGGATATAAATACAATGTATGAGTACTACATATAGATATAAATACTATGTATGAGTACTACATATAGATATAAATACTATGGATGAGTACTACATATGGATATAAATACTATGGATGAGTACTACATATAGATATAAATACTATGGATGAGTACTACATATAGATATAAATACTATGGATGAGTACTACATATGGATATAAATACTATGGATGAGTACTACATATAGATATAAATACTATGGATGAGTACTACATATGGATATAAATACTATGTATGAGTACTACATATGGATATAAATACTATGGATGAGTACTACATATAGATATAAATACTATGGATGAGTACTACATATGGATATAAATACTATGTATGAGTACTACATATGGATATAAATACTATGGATGAGTACTACATATGGATATAAATACTATGGATGAGTACTACATATGGATATAAATACTATGTATGAGTACTACATATGGATACAAATACTATGGATGAGTACTACATATGGATACAAATACTATGGATGAGTACTACATATGGATACAAATACTATGGATGAGTACTACATATGGATATAAATACTATGGATGAGTACTACATATGGATATAAATACTATGGATGAGTACTACATATGGATATAAATACTATGTATCAGTACTACATATGGATATAAATACTATGGATGAGTACTACATATGGATATAAATACTATGTATGAGTACTACATATGGATATAAATACTATGTATGAGTACTACATATGGATATAAATACTATGTATCAGTACTACATATGGATATAAATACTATGGATGAGTACTACATATGGATATAAATACTATGTATGAGTACTACATATGGATATAAATACTATGTATGAGTACTACATATGGATATAAATACTATGGATGAGTACTACATATGGATATAAATACATGTCAGTACTACATATGGATATAAATACTATGTATGAGTACTACATATGGATAAAATACTATGTATGAGTACTACATATGGATATAAATACTATGTATGAGTACTACATATGGATATAAATACTATGTATGAGTACTACATATGGATATAAATACTATGTATGAGTACTACATATGGATATAAATACTATGTATCAGTACTACATATGGATATAAATACTATGTATGAGTACTACATATGGATATAAATACTATGTATCAGTACTACATATGGATATAAATACTATGGATGAGTACTACATATGGATATAAATACTATGTATGAGTACTACATATGGATATAAATACTATGTATGAGTACTACATATGGATATAAATACTATGTATAAGTACTACATATGGATATAAATACTATGTATGAGTACTACATATGGATATAAATACTATGTATGAGTACTACATATGGATATAAATACTATGGATGAGTACTACATATGGATATAAATACTATGGATGAGTACTACATATGGATACAAATACTATGGATGAGTACTACATATGGATACAAATACTATGGATGAGTACTACATATGGATATAAATACTATGTATGAGTACTACATATGGATATAAATACTATGGATGAGTACTACATATGGATATAAATACTATGGATGAGTACTACATATGGATATAAATACTATGTATGAGTACTACATATGGATATAAATACTATGTATGAGTACTACATATGGATATAAATACTATGTATGAGTACTACATATGGATATAAATACTATGTATGAGTACTACATATGGATATAAATACTATGTATGAGTACTACATATGGATATAAATACTATGGATGAGTACTACATATGGATACAAATACTATGTATGAGTACTACATATGGATATAAATACTATGGATGAGTACTACATATGGATATAAATACTATGGATGAGTACTACATATGGATATAAATACATGAGTACTACATATGGATATAAATACTATGAGTACTACATATGGATATAAATACTATGTATGAGTACTACATATGGATATAAATACTATGGATGAGTACTACATATGGATAAAATACTATGGATGAGTACTACATATGGATACAAATACTATGTATGAGTACTACATATGGATACAAATACTATGGATGAGTACTACATATGGATAAAATATTATGTATGAGTACTACATATGGATATAAATACTATGTATGAGTACTACATATAGATACAAATACTATGTATGAGTACTACATATGGATATAAATACTATGTATGAATACTACATATGGATATAAATACTATGTATGAGTACTACATATGGATATAAATACTATGTATGAGTAGTACATATGGATAAAATACTATGTATGAGTACTACATATGGTTACAAATACTATGTATGAGTACTACATATGGATATAAATACTATGTATGAGTACTACATATGGATAAAATACTATGTATGAGTACCACATATGGATAAAATACTATGTATGAGTACTACATATGGATATAAATACTATGTATGAGTACTACATATGGATATAAATACTATGTATGAGTACTACATATGGATATAAATACTATGTATGAGTACTACATATGGATAAAATACTATGTATGAGTACTACATATGGATAAAATACTATGTATGAGTACTACATATGGATATAAATACTATGTATGAGTACTACATATGGATATAAATACTATGTATGAGTACTACATATGGATATAAATACTATGTATGAGTACTACATATGGATAAAATACTATGTATGAGTACTACATATGGATATAAATACTATGTATGAGTACTACATATGGATAAAATACTATGTATGAGTACTACATATGGATAAAATACTATGTATGAGTACTACATATGGATAAAATACTATGTATGAGTACTACATATGGATATAAATACTATGTATGAGTACTACATATGGATATAAATACTATGTATGAGTACTACATATGGATAAAATACTATGTATGAGTACTACATATGGATATAAATACTATGTATGAGTACTACATATGGATATAAATACTATGGATGAGTACTACATATGGATATAAATACTATGGATGAGTACTACATATGGATATAAATACATGTCAGTACTACATATGGATATAAATACATGTCAGTACTACATATGGATATAAATACTATGTATGAGTACTACATATGGATATAAATACTATGTATGAGTACTACATATGGATATAAATACTATGTATGAGTACTACATATGGATATAAATACTATGGATGAGTACTACATATAGATATAAATACTATGGATGAGTACTACATATGGATATAAATACTATGGATGAGTACTACATATGGATATAAATACATGTCAGTACTACATATGGATATAAATACATGTCAGTACTACATATGGATATAATACTATGTATGAGTACTACATATGGATATAAATACTATGTATGAGTACTACATATGGATATAAATACTATGTATGAGTACTACATATGGATATAAATACTATGGATGAGTACTACATATAGATATAAATACTATGGATGAGTACTACATATGGATATAAATACTATGGATGAGTACTACATATGGATATAAATACATGTCAGTACTACATATGGATATAAATACATGTCAGTACTACATATGGATATAAATACTATGTATGAGTACTACATATGGATATAAATACTATGTATGAGTACTACATATGGATATAAATACTATGTATGAGTACTACATATGGATATAAATACTATGGATGAGTACTACATATGGATATAAATACTATGTATGAGTACTACATATGGATATAAATACTATGGATGAGTACTACATATGGATATAAATACTATGGATGAGTACTACATATGGATATAAATACTATGTATGAGTACTACATATGGATATAATACTATGGATGAGTACTACATATGGATATAAATACTATGTATGAGTACTACATATGGATATAAATACTATGGATGAGTACTACATATGGATATAAATACTATGTATGAGTACTACATATGGATATAAATACTATGGATGAGTACTACATATGGATATAAATACTATGGATGAGTACTACATATGGATATAAATACTATGTATGAGTACTACATATGGATATAATACTATGGATGAGTACTACATATGGATATAAATACTATGTATGAGTACTACATATGGATATAAATACTATGTATGAGTACTACATGGTCACAGGATGAAGGTAGAACTCTGGTTAAAGTTTTACTTGCTGAGTTGAGGCTGCAGAACGTCCAGAACTTCTCCCAGAATCCCCCTGGTCTCCTCCTTGGTCTCCTCCTTGGTCTCCTCCTTGGTCTCCTCTTTGTTCTCCTCTTTGGTCTCCTCTTTGTCCCCCATCAGCAGGTGGGCGGAGTCTCTCCACTGCCCCGCCCTCAGCAGCGCCTCCTGCAGGCGACGTGCAGCAGCTCTGGAGGCGGAGCTTGTCCACAGCTGATCCTGAATATGAAGCAGATCAGATCAATAACCTGATCAGACCAGTAACCCAATCAGATCAATAACCCGATCAGCTGATCAGAAGCTCACCTGGAAGTGTGTGACGGCGAACACGCAAAGGGGTGGAGCCACAGCGAGCAGCAGGCCTCTTCTGGCCCCGCCCCCTCTGGCCCAGCTGTCCATCAGTGCTGTGAGGGCGGAGCTTACAGCAGCGGCGCGGGGCGGGACGTTCTGATAGGCCGCCGTGCTCAGAGGACTGCAGTCGTCATCACACAGCGGCAGAGCAGCACAGCCAATCAGAGCGCTGATCAGAGAGCTGTACGCAGCCTGAAGCTCCGCCCCCTCTCCCTCCTGACTGGCTGAGTCCAGAGAGAACAGCCAGTGAGGATCTGCTGCCTGGAAGAGCTGCTCCACTCGACCAATCAGAGAGCAGGTGTCAGAAGGTGAAGCAATCAGCTTCTCCTGCAGCCGAGAGAGGAGCTCTGTGATTGGAGGAAGAGGAGCAGAGGGGCGGGGCTTCTCTGAGGAGGAGGAGGAGAGATGAAGGTCATGGAGTAGAGATGAGAGCTCCATCTGAGGACAGAAGGATTCATGTTAGTCAAACCTGTGGAGTCAGAGAACAAACTGATTCATTGATCTGTTATTGATTATTAATTGATTGATTTGTTTGTTAATTTATTTAAGTTCAGAACATAAACAGTGAAAATCTCAGACACTGTTGAGTTTCAGGAAGAAAACCAGCCCCACCAGCGGACCCAGAACATGTGGACCAGAATCACATCGACTACCTGAGCTGGTCTTTGATCAAATCCTCCACAAGACCCAGACCAGGACCCCAAACAACGCTGTCCTCCCCTAAAGCTCAGGAGGCTCCAACAAACACCACGTCCTGGTCCACTTCAAGCCCACCAGACCCCTGAGGCAGAACCTGGTCCATCCAAAACACCACCACACCATCAGACCAGCGTGGTGTCCAGAGAGGAGGTCCAGACCTGCACACTGGGGGGACCAAACCACTGAAGACCTGCCCTCCACCTGTCTATGATGCAGCAGCACCTTCTCCACCCAGGAGGAACAGAACCATCCACACCTGGACACAAAGGCCCTAACCAGCCCCCTGTAGAGGGAGGACCTGTTCTGGTCCTGGTCCTGCTCTGAGTCCAGAGGAGGAGGCAGTGAGGCCTCGTGGAGCTTCAGGGTTCCCTAGTTCACCTGGGGGGACCGAGGCTGTGGGTCTGGACTCACCTGAGCTTCTTCTGGTCCTTCAGCGGAGAGAAGCGGCTTCAGGGTTCATCTCAGAGCCGCAGCGGTTCGACTGAAGCTGCGGGACGTTCAGCGGGACGGACGGTGCGTCGGAGAAAACGTCCGACTGGATACAAGCTCCGTGTGAAAGGTTCCTACTGCCGAAACCCGGAAACCCTCAGAGACAATTTAATAAAATGAATCAGATGTAGACAGAAAAACTATCTCTGGTTCATTGACACGGAAAAGATAAAAGAAACGGATTTTTGATGATAATAAAAAACGAATAAATAAATTCAGATGAAATGAAAACAAATAAACGCAAAGAAGTTCAGGAGAATCAAACATTGAGCCAATAAATTCTTCAGAACACATTTTTTATTATTTCCACCCTGACAGAGGATGATGATGTCTGATGGCTTAAATCCTGTCCTTTTCTATTTATGTGGTTTTACTGCTGCTTCCTGGATTCAACCTGCAGAATAAGTTAAAGCTCGTTTGAATCATTTCTGGCTTTGAATTTACTTTAAACAGCTTTAGTTTCTCTTCAGGTCTTTAATCTTCTACTAACTTCACTTTTCTATCTATTTTCCTTTTCATGTGGAACTAAACCAGATCTCACCACCTGGAATCGTCTCCCAGCAGTAAACTGGTTCTCATGTCGGCTGTTTTCTCCTCCAGTTTTCCTTCAGTCTGAATCTTTTGGAGTTTTACAAACAAATCATTTTAAACCACAAACTAATGTTAACACTTTGATCAGACCAGTTAAACCCTGAACAAAAACACCTCCGTCAAACTGAACGATTCTTATCTGTATATAAAAAAATTAAAAACAGGAAAATCTGAGGCTGGATTTTAAAACAACAACAACAATAGAACAACCTGATCAGAGTTTTCATGTCTTCTATCAGCAGAAAGTTTCAGTAAAGTTTGAGCTGCAGATGTTTCCTCTCCTCATTTCGATCACATTTTTTTGTGCTTGTTTTATTTTTTTTAGTCACTATTCTACACGTGCATTTTGTACTGATATTGTTATTTGTTTTATATTTATATATTTTTTTTATTTATTTGATTTTATTTTTTTACTTTTGATTTTTATTTATTTGATTTTACTCGTATTTTCATTTGATATTTATTTATATTTATTTGATATCCATTTATTTTGTTTAACTTTCATTTTTATTCATTTGATTTTTGTTTATTTTACTAATTTATTTATTTATTTACTTGATATTTACTTATTTTTATTTATTTATTTTGTTTTACTATTTTATTTTTATTTATTTATTTGAAATTTCTTTATTTTTTATTGATTTGATTTGATTTATTTAATTTTTTATCTTAATTTGATTTTTATATTTTATATATTTTTATATATTTGTTTTAATGCGTTTTATTTAATTTTTATTTTTGTATTTAAATTTGAGTTTTATTTTATATATTTATTTTAATGTATTTTATTTATTTGATTTTCATTTTTTATTTATTTTTTTAATTTTAATTAGATTTTTATTTTATATATCTTTATTTTAATGTATTTTATTCATTTATTATTTATTTTACTATTTTACTTTTATTTATTTTATTATTTAGATTTTTAAATTCATTTTTTTAATTGATTTTACTTTTATTTATTTGATTTTAATTTTTTATTTATTTTTTTTTTATTTTTATTAGATTTTTATATATCTTTATTTTAATGTATTTTATTCATTATTTATTTTACTATTTTACTTTTATTTATTTTATTATTTAGATTTTTAAATTCATTTTTTAGTGATTTTATTTTTATTTATTTGATTTTTTTTAAATTTTACTTTTACTATTTGTTTTCTATTTAACTACTAACACTTTCTGTAACTGTGTTTATCTCACTGACCTTTGTTTTCTGTTTGTTGTGGCTAAATAACTTCCTTCAGGATGAATGAAGTCGATCTGATCTTTGTTAAAAGAGGAGTCAGAACCAGGACCAGAGGACCTGCTGGGACCCGTCCTGGTCGTGTGTCTGTGGCGACATCAGCAGCAGGTTAGAAGCCAGAACCAAGCGTTTCTCCTCGGACATAAATCAGCCTGAACGTTTCCGAGCCGCTCTCTCAGAGAAAACCACATCAGAGCAGCAGCAGCAGCTTTGATCCGACCCGGTGCTGGTTCAGGTTTCAAAGCAGGAGGAAACGTTTTGAAGCTGCTGTCAGAGGAAGTCATTAAGG
>CM045449.1:609271-754185 GCA_024666655.1 Dascyllus trimaculatus
ACTGGACTCAGATCTCAGTCCAGCTCCAGGTTTATGATGATTACTAATCTGGACTGGACTGAAGGGGGGGCTCCTCTCCCACAGACAGACACCAAGTCTGAACATTAAAAAACAGCATCTCCACTAGTTTAACTAGTAGCCCTGGTCAGTGACATGGTGACACCATCAGACGTTTACGGTGCAGCAGCAGTAAGTTCACCCCTGTGTTACACCACCTCAGTGTTCAATGGCTCTAAGCTGTGACAGTAATCAGATTACTGCTAACAGAACATCCTGTCCTCCTCAGCGTGGAGGAACCCAGAGTCCAAACATCTGTAGACGCCATCAGCACCTTTATCTACCATCACACTCCACCTCCGTGCTTCACTGTCAGGACTATGATCCACTGTGGTGGTCCTGGTCAGGTTCTGGACTCCATCTGAGCCCAACTCATTGATCTTCATGTGACCAAACAATGTTCTCCAGCATCCATCAGGCTTCTCAGGAGGACGCAGCTCTGATCAGTGCTACTATGGCTCCTTCTAGACCTCCTGGTTCCTGCTGACACTGGGCTTCACTGGTTCTTAGTGGATCACTGACATTGAAGTGATACTGCTCAGGACTGTACTAATGCTGTCTACAGCTGACTACTAGTTAACTAGTTAACCAGACCAGAGTGGAACAGACTCAGTAACCTGACCTGGTGTTTTCAGATGTATATTTACCATTTTCTCCTCTCGGACTGCAGGGTTACGTAACAGGAAGCAGAGCGGAGCGTACAGGATGTTGATGACCCCGATAAACACCATGAGGCAGGGAAAGCCCACCGCCTGGACCAGAGCGCCCCCTGTGGACGGCCCTGGAACAACACAAACACCATTTAAAGACTGAAGAGCTCGATGCCGACTTCCTCAGGATGAAAAATCAGCTCACAGAACTTCTGGTGTCTTTATCTTGAGATCACAGTTATCTAGTTTTGTTAGTGAACTCTTCGTCTCCTTCCACCGAGTCTATCCGTTACCTATAGCGAAGCCCATACACAGCGCCACATCGGCGATGGCGTAGACGCTGCCGTAGACGGAGGCGTGGCGGATGTCGACCAGGTAACCCATGATGGCCATCATGGAGGAGTCCACCATACCTGCAGAACCACAACACGGTCACTATGATGAGGGATCATCGCTCACCAAATCCTCCCAGTTCAAGAAACTCAGGTTAAAACTTTGATTGCGTTCATTAGATCTCTAAACCCTAAAGCTCTGCTCCACATGCTTCCTTATGATGAATTCATTTCACATTTTCACTGAACTGGGTTGAAATTTGTTCTGAACATCGTAAAATCTCATGGGCAGTTTACAAATAAACAGATTTAAACTAATTAGATTAACAACAATCATTTAATATCTGAACAACTAATATCTCAAAGAGTTTTAATCTGTATAGCAGCGGTCTGCAAACTTTTTTGCACCGCAACCGGTCATCGCTATCGATGCATGGTGGTGGCAGCATCATGACGTGAAGCACGGTGGTGGCAGCATCATGGTGTGAAGCACGGTGGTGGCAGCATCATGGTGTGAAGCACGGTGGTGGCAGTATCATGATGCAGCACGGGTGGTGGCATCATGATGTGAAGCACGGTGGTGGCAGCATCATGATGTGAAGCACGGTGGTGGCAGCATCATGATGTGAAGCACGGTGGTGGCAGCATCATGACGTGAACCACGGTGGTGGCAGCATCATGACTGAAGCACGGAGGTGGCAGCATCATGATGTGAAGCACGGTGGTGGCAGCATCATGATGTGAAGCACGGTGGTGGCAGCATCATGACGTGAACCACGGTGGTGGCAGCATCATGACTGAAGCATGGTGGTGGCAGCATCATGACTGAAGCACGGTGGTGGCAGCATCATGATGTGAAGCACGGTGGTGGCAGCATCATGACGTGAAGCACGGTGGTGGCAGCATCATGACTGAAGCATGGTGGTGGCAGCATCATGACTGAAGCACGGAGGTGGCAGCATCATGACGTGACGCATTTCCTATGACCGGTCATCGCCGCTCCGTGGTGCTTAGAAAGTTGCCGACCGCTGCTTTAAGACTGTCATATTTAAGGTGCTAAAAGTTCTACTGCAGTGTTTTAGATCTTTAAAAGTATCCGGAGCAGAAGTTTACGACTTGGAAGGATCCCATGATCTCAACATGAACTATGGATCTATTCAGTTTGTTTCATCTCAACAGAGAAAAGAAAAGAAATAAAATCACATTTTAATGGAAACTTAACACCTTAAACTTGACTTTAATCCTTACTGTAAACATTAAACTCAAATAAAACACGCTGAGATGTTTGATCTGTTCAGTAAATCCAGTCTCTGTTCCAAGATCAGACCTGATCAAAGTTAATGATGATTCATTACTGTCTAGTTATGACCTCTGGAATCTGAACATTAAAGGTCAATCAGGAAGTCAGTAGTCACCGATGGCAAAGCCCAGTCCTCCGTTTGGTCCAATCAGACCGTAGATGCTGGTGGCAAAAGGAACCTACAAACACAATCAATACAGATGATCGATTAGTGACAGATGAATGGATGAGTTCATGATGAATCAATACAGATGATAGATTAGTGACAGATGAATGGATGAATTCATGATGGATCAATACAGATGATAGATTAGTGACAGATGAATGGATGAATTCATGATGGATCAATACAGATGATAGATTATTGATAGATGAATGGATGAATTCATGATGGATCAATACAGATGATAGATTAGTGACAGATGAATGGATGAATTCATGATGGATCAATACAGATGATAGATTATTGACAGATGAATGGATGAATTCATGATGGATCAATACAGATGATAGATTAGTGACAGATGAATGGATGAATTCATGATGGATCAATACAGATGATAGATTAGTGACAGATGAATGGATGAATTCATGATGGATCAATACAGATGATAGATTATTGACAGATGAATGGATGAATTCATGATGGATCAATACAGATGATAGATTAGTGACAGATGAATGGATGAATTCATGATGGATCAATACAGATGATAGATTAGTGACAGATGAATGGATGAATTCATGATGGATCAATACAGATGATAGATTAGTGACAGATGAATGGATGAATTCATGATGGATCAATACAGATGATAGATTATTGACAGATGAATGGATGAATTCATGATGGATCAATACAGATGATAGATTAGTGACAGATGAATGGATGAATTCATGATGGATCAATACAGATGATAGATTATTGACAGATGAATGGATGAATTCATGATGGATCAATACAGATGATAGATTAGTGACAGATGAATGGATGAATTCATGATGGATCAATACAGATGATAGATTATTGACAGATGAATGGATGAATTCATGATGGATCAATACAGATGATAGATTAGTGACAGATGAATGGATGAATTCATGATGGATCAATACAGATGATAGATTATTGACAGATGAATGGATGAATTCATGATGGATCAATACAGATGATAGATTAGTGACAGATGAATGGATGAATTCATGATGGATCAATACAGATGATAGATTAGTGACAGATGAATGGATGAATTCATGATGGATCAATACAGATGATAGATTATTGACAGATGAATGGATGAATTCATGATGGATCAATACAGATGATAGATTATTGACAGATGAATGGATGAATTCATGATGGATCAATACAGATAGATTAGTAACAGATGAATGGATGATTTCAGTGAGTCTTATTGATAAGGTGATGTTTGGATGAATGGATTTATGGACAGATGAATGGGAACATGAATGAATGATGAACAGGAGCAGAAACTGATGGATTATTGGCTGATTGATTAGCTGAATTGGCAGATAATTATACGGTTGAGTGAAGGAATGGATGACTGATCAATAGATGGATGACTGATCAATAGATTGATGACGGCTTGGATGGACAGATGAATGAATGAATTAACGATGTTCAATGGAGCGATGTTCAGATAGACGGACACAGAACTGGAACATGGATGGATGATTGATTAGGTGTTTGGTTGGATGGTTGGATGGATGGATGATTGATTAGGTGTTTGGTTGGATGGATGGATGATTGATTTGGTGTTTGGTTGGATGGATGGATGATTGATTAAGTGTTTGGTTGGATGGATGGATGATTGATTAGGTGTTTGGTTGGATGGATGGATGATTGATTAAGTGTTTGGTTGGATGGATGGATGATTGATTAGGTGTTTGGTTGGATGGATGGATGATTGATTAGGGGTTTGGTTGGATGGATGGATGATTGATTAGGGGTTTGGTTGGATGGATGAATGATTGATTAGGTGTTTGGTTGGATGGATGGATGATTGATTAGGTGTTCGATTGGATGGATGGATGATTGATTAGGGGTTTGGTTGGATGGATGAATGATTGATTAGGTGTTTGGTTGGATGGATGGATGATTGATTAGGTGTTTGGTTGGATGGATGGATGATTGATTAGGTGTTTGGTTGGATGGATGGATGATTGATTAGGGGTTTGGTTGGATGGATGGATGATTGATTAGGTGTTTGGTTGGATGGATGGATGATTGATTAGGGGTTTGATTGGATGGATGGATGATTGATTAGGGGTTTGATTGGATGGATGGATGATTGATTAGGTGTTCGATTGGATGGATGGATGATTGATTAGGTGTTTGGTTGGATGGATGGATGATTGATTAGGTGTTTGGATGGATGGATGATTGATTAGGTGTTTGGTTCGATGGATGGATGATTGATTAGGTGTTTGATTGGATGGATGGATGATTGATTAGGTGTTTGGTTGGATGGATGGATGATTGATTAGGTGTTTGATTGGATGGATAGATGATTAATTAGGTGTTTGGTTGGATGGATGGATGATTGATTAGGGGTTTGGTTGGATGGATGGATGATTGATTAGGTGTTTGGTTGGATGGATGGATGATTGATTAGGTGTTTGATTGGATGGATGGATGATTGATTAGGTGTTTGGTTGGATGGATGGATGATTGATTAGGGGTTTTGGTAGGATGGATGGATGATTGATTAGGTGTTTGGTTGGATGGATGGATGATTGATTAGGTGTTTGATTGGATGGATGGATGATTGATTAGGGGTTTGGTTGGATGGATGGATGATTGATTAGGTGTTTGGTTGGATGGATGGATGATTGATTAGGTGTTTGTTGGCTGGAGATGGATGATTGATTAGGTGTTTGGTTGGATGGATGGATGGATGGATGATTGATTAGGTGTTTGTTGGCTGGAGATGGATGATTGATTAGGTGTTTGTTGGCTGGAGATGGATGATTGATTAGGTGTTTGGTTGGATGGTTGGATGGATGGATGATTGATTAGGTGTTTGTTGGCTGGAGATGGATGATTGATTAGGTGTTTGTTGGCTGGAGATGGATGATTGATTAGGTGTTTGTTGGCTGGAGATGGATGATTGATTAGGTGTTTGTTGGCTGGAGATGGATGATTGATTAGGTGTTTGGTTGGTTGGTTGGATGGATGGATGATTGATTAGGTGTTTGTTGGCTGGAGATGGATGATTGATTAGGTGTTTGTTGGCTGGAGATGGATGATTGATTAGGTGTTTGTTGGCTGGAGATGGATGATTGATTAGGTGTTTGGTTGGATGGATGGATGGATGATTGATTAGGGGTTTGGTTGGATGGATGGATGATTGATTAGGTGTTTGGTTGGATGGATGGATGATTGATTAGGTGTTTGGTTGGATGGAAGGATGATTGATTAGGTGTTTGTTGGCTGGAGATGGATGATTGATTAGGTGTTTGTTGGCTGGAGATGGATGATTGATTTGGTGTTTGGTTGGATGGAAGGATGGATGATTGATTAGGTGTTTGGTTCGACAAATGACTGGATGACTGACAGATCAATGGATGATTGGATTAAAAGGTGAATGAATTGATGGACAGATGACTGGATGATGAATAGGTGACCAATTAATTGACATATAATTTATTGGAAGACAGATTGAAAATTGATCTGATAAACAAGTAGAGGAATGAATGGATGATTGATCAGATGACTGAAGGATGAATGGATTATCGTCAGGATTAACAGATCAATGTCTGAGTAAAGACGAGTGATTAAATGATGGAAGAGCAGACTGACTGGAGAACAGATAGATCAATAGATGAATGGATCAGCAGGTGAATGGATGATGATGTACTCACACAGAGCAGACTGACGCCGACGATGAACATCCCCAGCATGGAGCAGAGCCACCTGGAAGCACAAAACCACCGTCAGTTTACCAGAAACCTCAGGGATCAGGTCTGAACAGGACTTAAGATCCAGTTTCCAGAAGAGTTAATCTGCTGGTTTAACAGCGGGAAGCATCTTCCTCATGTGAACTGAACCGCAGCACCGCTTCACCACCGAGAGGCTTAACGACCGGAGAGGAGAGATTAGATCTGCTGGTGACGTCGGCTCAGAGCTCATCTCCGCTGCTCCATACAGAAATAACATGCATCATCATCATCATCATCATCATCATCAGAGCTTCAGAGGAGGTTTCTCACTCTAATGAAGGTCGAAACTTCTGTCTGTCTGACTTCATCCTGACCTGAACTTATCAGAACCAGAACCACTGTATTGATCCGAACCTCTTCCAACCTGAACCCTGAAACCACGTCTTTAAGACACACAAAGGTTTGTGACGATCACTTTAGATGTTCGACCTTTAACAACGTGAACAGACCCTTCAGACAGAGGCTCCATCCCAGAGCTAGAACTGGTAGAACTGGTCTAACAACCTCTACCTGCTGGTCTCAACCCATTAAAGGTCCACAACAAGGAGAGGACTCTGAAAAACGTCCAGAATCCTCGTCATGTGGTCTAAACTCTCCTGGACTAAACAGAGATGAGGCGTCTTTCCACTGCAGGAGCTGGTCCAGGATCAGAAATACTTTACTGACCTCTGAGGGGAAACAGCTTCAGGCGTGATGGGATGTTTCTGGGATCAAACGGCTGTGATCACGACGTTAACACGTAAATTACACATCAATGTTCAGCCTTTGGACATGTTTGTGTGGTTAATATCCAGGTCTTTGACATTTTTGAGGATTAACATTCATTTTTTTACATGTTTGTTCATAAATATCCAGGTTTTTAACATGTCTGTGTGGTAAAATCTAGATTTTTGATACTTTTTTGTGGTTATTTCCAGGTTTCTAACATGTCTGAGTGGTAACATCCAGGGTTTTGATGCTTCGGTGGGCTAGTATTGACATTTTTGGTACTTCTGTGCATTAACATCCTGGCTGTTCATACTCTGGTGAAGCATGGAAGGAAGGATGGAAAGATGGAGGATGGAAGGAAGAAAGGAAGGAAGGAAGGAAGGAAGGAAGGAAGGATGGAAGGAAGGATGGAAAGATGGAGGATGGAAGGAAAGATGGAAGGAAGGATGGATGGATGGAAGGAAGGATGGAAGGAAGGATGGATGGAGGATGGAAGGATGGAAGGAAAGATGGATGGATGGAAGGAAGGATGGAAGGAAGGATGGATGGATGGAGGATGGAAGGAAGGAAGGATGGATGGATGGAGGGATGGATGGATGAAAGGAAGCATGGAAGGAAGGATGGATGGATGGATGAAAGGAAGCATGGAAGGAAGGATGGAAGGATGGATGGAAGGAAACATGGAAGGATGGATGGAAGGAAGGATGGAAGGAAGGATGGATGGATAGAAGGAAGGATGGAAGGAAGGATGGAAGGACGGATGGATGGACGAAAGGAAACATGGAAGGATGGATGGAAGGAAGGATGGATGGATGGAGGATGGAAGGAAGGATGGATGGATGGATGGATGGAAGGAAGGATGGATGGAAGGAAACATGGAAGGAAGGATGGATGGAGGATGGATGGATGGATGAAAGGAAGGATGGAAGGAAGGATGGATGGATGGATGAAAGGAAGCATGGAAGGAAGGATGGAAGGAAGGAAGGAAGGATGGAAGGAAGGATGGAAGGAAGGATGGATGGATAGAAGGAAGGATGGAAGGAAGGATGGAAGGACGGATGGATGGATGAAAGGAAACATGGAAGGATGGATGGAAGGAAGGATGGATGGATGAAAGGAAACATGGAAGGATGGATGGAAGGAAGGATGGATGGATGGAGGATGGAAGGAAGGATGGATGGATGGATGGATGGAAGGAAGGATGGATGGAAGGATGGATGGAAGGAAACATGGAAGGAAGGATGGATGGAGGATGGAAGGAAGGAAGGAAGGATGGAGGATGGATGGAAGGAAGGATGGAAGGAAGAATGGATGGATGGAAGGAAGGATGGAAGGAAGGGTGGATGGATGGATGGATGGAAGGAAGGATGGATGGAAGGATGGATGGAAGGATGGATGGAAGGAAGGATGGATGGAGGATGGAAGGAAGGAAGGAAGGAAGGATGGATGGAAGGATGGATGGATGGAAGGATGGAAGGAAGGATGGAAGGAAGGATGGATGGATGGATGGATGGAAGGAAGGATGGATGGAAGGATGGGTGGAAGGAAACATGGAAGGAAGGATGGATGGAGGATGGAAGGAAGGAAGGAAGGAAGAATGGATGGAAGGATGGATGGATGGAAGGATGGATGGAAGGAAGGAAGGATGGATGTATGGATGAAAGGAAGCATGGAAGGAAGGATGGAAGGATGGATGGATGGAAGGAAGGATGGATGGAAGGAAGGATGGAAGGAAGAATGGATGGAAGGATGGATGAAAGGAAGCATGGAAGGAAGGATGGATGGATGGATGGATGGAAGGAAGGATGGATGGAGGATGGAAGGAAGGAAGGAAGGAAGGAAGGAAGAATGGATGGAAGGATGGATGGATGGAAGGATGGATGGAAGGAAGGAAGGATGGATGTATGGATGAAAGGAAGCATGGAAGGAAGGATGGATGGAGGATGGAAGGAAGGAAGGATGGATGGAAGGAAGGATGGAAGGAAGAATGGATGGAAGGATGGATGAAAGGAAGCATGGAAGGAAGGATGGATGGATGGATGAAAGGAAGCATGGAAGGAAGGATGGATGGATGGATGAAAGGAAGCATGGAAGGAAGGATGGAAGGATGGATGGAAGGAAACATGGAAGGATGGATGGAAGGAAGGATGGAAGGATGGATGGAAGGAAGGAAAGAAGGATGGATGGATGGATGAAAGGAAGCATGGAAGGAAGGATGAAGGATGGATGGAAGGAAACATGGAAGGAAGGATGGATGGATGGATGAATGGATGGATGGAAGGAAACATGGAAGGAAACTTGGAAGGATGGATGGAAGGAAACATGGAAGGAAGGATGGATGGATGGATGAAAGGAAACATGGAAGGAAACTTGGAAGGATGGATGGAAGGAAACATGGAAGGATGGATGGATGGATGGATGAATGGATGGTAAAATCTCGACCTTTTTATCCTTTTTGTGGTTATTTCCAGGTTCCTAACATGTCTGAGTGGTAACATCCGGGGTTTTGATGCTTCGGTGGGCTAGTATTTACATCTTTGGTACTTGTGTGCATTAACATCCTGGTTGTTCACACTCTGGTGACCTCATATCTAGTTTTGACCACCTTCTGCAGCACTGTCCAGGTATCTGACACGTCTGTGAGGCGGTATCTAGGTTCTCAGGTGTCCAGGTCACGGTTAGGACAGACTCTGACACTTGTTTTGTGGTCATTTCCAGGTGTTTGACATGTCTGCGTGGTAACATCCAACATCAAACACCACTGACCGTCCCATCTTGTTGGCCAGAACTCCAAACAGGTTGGTTCCGATCAGGTAGGAGATGCTGGCAGGGAGGAAGGCCATACCTGCAACACAACACACCTGTAAGAGGCAGCATCACACACAGTGCTGCTGAACAAGCTCCATGTTTATAAGTCAACATGTCACCTTCACACCTCACTGGGGTCCTTATTGGTAGGATACGAGTTTAATAAAACACTTTAACGACGTCTGAGGAAATGGAGAGTCACAGGAAGGAAGGAAGGAAGGAAGGAAGAAAGTAATGAAGGAAGGAAGGATGGAAAGATGGAAGGATGGAAGTAATGAAGGAGGGAAGGAAAGATGGAAGGAAGGAAGGAAAGATGGAAGTAATGAAGGAGGGAAGGAAAGATGGAAGGAAGGAAGGAAAGATGGAAGTAATGAAGGAGGGAAGGAAGGAAGGAAGGAAGGATGGAAGGATGGAAGTAATGAAGGAAGGAAGGAAGGATGGAAGGATGGAAGTAATGAAGGAGGGAAGGAAAGATGGAAGGAAGGAAGGAAGGAAAGGTGGAAGTAATGAAGGAGGGAAGGAAGGAGGGAAGGAAGGATGGAAGGAAGGAAGGAAGGAAGGACGGAAGGAAGGAATGAAGGAAGGAAGAAAGTAATGAAGGAGGGAAGGAAGGAAGGAAGGAAGGAAGGATGGAAGGATGGAAGGATGGAAGTAATGAAGGAGGGAAGGAAAGAAGGATGGAAGGAAGGAAAGATGGAAGTAATGAAGGAGGGAAGGAAGGAAGGATGGAAAGAAGGAAGGAAGAAAGGAGGGATGGATGGATGGGAGGAAGGAAGGAAGGAGGGATGGATGGATGGATGGGAGGAAGGAAGGAAGGATGGATGGAAGGAAGGATGGAAAGAAGGAAGGAAGGATGGAAAGAAGGATGAATGGATGGATGGAAAGAAGGAAGGAAGGAAGGAGGGATGATGTATGGGTGGATGGAAGGATGGAAGGAAGGAACGAAGGAAGGAAGGAAGGAAGAAAAGGATGGATGGATGGAAGGAAGGAAGAACGGAAGGAAAGAAGGGAGGAAGGCTGAATGTAAGGAAGGAAGGATAGAAGGAAGGAAAGAAGGAAGGAAGGAAGGATGGATGGAAGGATGGAAAGATGAAAGGAAGGATGGATGGAAGGAAGGATAGAAGGAGGCAGAAAGGATGTGGGGAACAGACACTGGATCGTACCAAGTTGCCATTTGGGGGAGCACATGGTCTGCATCATCCAGATGGGCAGCGTGGGCTCCAGGATGGCCACGCCCATGTTGGCGAAGCACAGAGAGCCTACAGGTGAGCAGACAGACAGATTCACACCTGTAATGAAACACCTTCCTGCCGTCTGTTTGATCTGTCCTTCCTGGTTCGGTGGCTGCCTGGTCAAACAACGCTTCTCTACCAGCTCTGAGTCTCAACCATCCCACTTCATCCGGTTTACTCCTGCCTGCTGTGTTTAATTAATGTGTCTCTATGAGTTGGACCAGAACCGAGCCGTACAGAAGGAATAAAAACGTTTTATTTTATTTCCCGTGGAGTCTGCGCGGTGTTTTATTTTGAAAAATGACTACGTTGTCCTCCTGTCACTTCCTGTCTGTGCTCGTTTCTCTCCGAAATTAATAAAAAACAAACGTCTCTGAAGAGCTTCTTTGAAAAGAGGGAGAGACTCAGAATAGTAAAAACACATTTAGCAATAAAAAGTAGTTTCAGTCAATTAGGACACTTTTTTAATTAAAAAAAACTTTAAATTAAAAAAAGTTGCAACCTTTTCTGCACCACAGATCGATTTCAAGCAAGACTGTTTTCTACAGGCCGGTCATCACGCTCAATGATGGTGGTGGCAGCATCATGACGTGAAGCATGGTGGTGGCAGCATCATGACGTGAAGCATGGTGGTGGCAGCATCATGGTGTGAAGCATGGTGGTGGCAGCATCATGACGTGAAGCATGGTGGTGGCAGCATCATGACGTGAAGCATGGTGGTGGCAGCATCATGGTGTGAAGCATGGTGGTGGCAGCATCATGACGTGAAGCATGGTGGTGGCAGCATCATGACGTGAAGCATGGTGGTGGCAGCATCATGACGTGAAGCATGGTGGTGGCAGCATCATGATGTGAAGCAGGTGGTGGCAGCATCATGTGTGAAGCATGGTGGTGGCAGGTGGTGGCAGCATCATGATGTGAAGCATGGTGTGAAGCACGGTGGTGGCAGCATCATGGCTGTGAAGCATGGTGGTGGCAGCATCATGGTGTAAAGCACGGTGGTGGCAGCATCATGGTGTGAAGCATGGTGGTGGCAGCATCATGAAATGAAGCACGGTGGTGGCAGCATCATGGTGTGAAGCACGGTGGTGGCAGCATCATGGTGTGAAGCATGGTGGTGGCAGCATCATGAAATGAAGCACGGTGGTGGCAGCATCATGACGTGAAGCACGGCGGTGGCAGCATCATGGTGTGAAGCATGGCGGTGGCAGCATCATGATGTGAAGCACGGTGGTGGCAGCATCATGACGTGAAGCACGGTGGTGGCAGCATCATGACGTGAAGCATGGTGGTGGCAGCATCATGATGAAGCATGGTGGTGGCAGCATCATGACGTGAAGCATGGTGGTGGCAGCATCATGATGAAGCATGGTGGTGGCAGCATCATGACTGAAGCATGGTGGTGGCAGCGTCATTAAGTGAAGCATGGTGGTGGCAGCATCATTAAGTGAAGCATGGTGGAGGCAGCATCATTAAATGAAGCATGGTGGAGGCAGCATCATTAAGTGAAGCATGGTGGAGGCAGCATCATTAAGTGAAGCATGGTGGAGGCAGCATCATGTGGGGATGCTTCTTGGCAGGCCCCGGTTTCAGGCAAGAATCTTTTCCATGACCGGTCACTGAGCGTCGGTCCTTCGAAAATTGTCTTGCTTGAAACTGATTCGTGGTTCATGAAAGTTGCAGGCTGCTGCTCTAAATGACTCTGAATGGATCCATAACATCTCATCAACTGTCTAAAATGACAAACCTGGATCCAAAGTAAGTAAAATAAAAAGGGGTAAAACTTTTCAGCTCCCTGCAGCTTCCAGAAAAACAGATTAAACACAAAACACTGATTTTGTTTTCAGAATAAACCAACTAAAAGGAAACACTGGAGCCCTGATCAGCTGTTGAAGAGCTACGACCTCAGTCCATCAACATGTGAATGAAGCTGGGATCTAAACCTGCAGCAGCCTGAAGGCCATAACCTCTGTAAGAACGTCCATCCAGGTGAGTGGAAGCTTCTCACCTGCACTGATGAGGATGTAGGGATCTTTTAACAGCGTCAGCAGCGGCGTTCCCTCCACGCTCTGAAACACAAACAGGAGCTGAAGACGGAGAACATCTGAGACGAGAGGTTCTACAACAACCTCCCCCTCTAAGTGCCTTTGGTAAATCACAGGATTAAAAGTCAAGACTGTTATTAGTTTATTTATCTTGATGTTTTTTCTTGGCAGTGATGCTCAGATAAAGTTTTGTCGCCTCAATCGGACGTCATTTAATATTTAGCATCTGCAGATATCATTTCAAAATAAGAGCGTTGGACGGGTCCTCGCTTCCTGCTGGTCATCGCCATGTGGCCGTCATCAGGCCCGGACTTCGATCACGCTGATTGCAGCAGGTAGAGGCTAGTTCGACATCACTTCCTGTTTCTTCCATGACGAAACGGCAAGACGCCACGGCCACGCCCTCATGCTTTTGGGTAACATTTTAATAACCTTTGCTCACCAATACCTGTAGCACATGACGAATTCACTCTAGAAAATTTTAAAATTTTGGCCAAAAGCAGCAAAAATCTGACTGTAAATTCAAAATGGCCGACTTCCTGTTGCATTGTGGGTTCTTGAGGCTTTTCTGTGCGTCTTGTCGTGACACATATGTACCGAATTTGGCAGCTTTCGGTGAAACTAACTGACCCTTAATCGCTTTTTTAAAAATTACTAGGGGGCGCAATTTTGTGTAATTCCTATTTTTGCCAGCTTAGCTTTAGCTGTTAGCCTCCACATCGATCGCACTGTAGGTTCCTAACGTTATAGTTCTTGTACTCAGGTACGGTTGTGTTTTACCTAATGTTCTTTATATTAAACCATGCAGGTAACTCCATGTCATAAATAACAGGATAACCTCTGAGACGGTCTGATCACAGTCTGATGGAGCAGATCTATACATGATCTCAGATGCCGACGGTGTTTTAAGGTGGACTCACCCCAGGAGAGATCTTAGAAGGCTGCAGGATGCAAAGCTGCAGCGCTGCAACACACAGACAGACGTTATTCTGACAATCCATTCGTCGGTTTGAGGAGTTTTTAATGAAAACAGTCTAAATTCTGTCATTTCAGCTTTTCTTTCCTCCACTACGACGTAAACTGAAGATCTCTGGACATCTGAGGAAACTGATGATTGGTTCTGTCAGCTGTTTGGTTCTGAAATGTCAGACATGTGGATCAGTTTCCTCAGATGTCTGGTAAACTGAACCTCTACAGTCCCACCTCCATCAAACACAGCCAGGAAGGCCAGGATCAGGAAGGGGGCGCTCTTCCCCACGAAGTCGTACATGACGCTGCCGAACGGAGCTCCGACTGAAACACAACACACATGTTCAGAGGTTTAAAAACATGGAGGTCATTAATCGCCCGAGAAGTCGTTGTCATGGTGCCCGTTGCTAGCTAAACTCCCACAATGCTCTCTGTTTGTAGTCTGAGTGACGCCTCCTCTGGTCTCTACAGTGTTAAACAGTGAGAGGCTCCACCTGGTGGAACAACCAGGTACTACAGCTGGTCTATGGTACATTCACTGACATCACGACCTTCTTCTTTTCCTGCCTTTTCAGTTCATCTTCTTTTAATCAGTTAAATTACTGACAGCAAATAATCAGTTATTAATGAATCACTGATTTCTTTATTTCATAGACTAGAATTTGTCATACGTTGCTTTTGTTAAATAAATGTTCCTGATCCATTCCTCCTTTATCGTTTTAAGTGTTCTGGGATATATAAATGTTAAACCTTAACTCTGGATCAAGTCAAGACACTTACCGTATTTTCCGCACTATAAGGCCACTTAAAAGCCTTTAATTTTCTCAAAAATCGACGGTGCGCCCTTTAATCCGGTGCGCCTTATGTGTGCGCTGAGTTCCAAGTGCTCCGCTTCATTGACTGTCGGACCATTTTCCGCCGACATCGTTACGTAAAATACGTACATTAAGTACGCCGGCAGCGTTGAACCAATTGGAGAACATTACGTAAAGGTACGTAAAGTACGTACGGTACGCTGACCTCTGCCAAGGTAGGTATATACTGTACTACCTGTATGCTGAAAGCATGCCTGGGCTAAGGTATCTGCTTTGACTGTTGCACGAGCTTTCGCGAAAGCCGGCATCATTACTGAACAGCCACCCGACAACGAGACAGACTCTGACAATGACGAGAGGGAACCTGTCATGCTTGATAGCGAAATTGCCGAGCTGTTCAATTCAGATACAGAGGATGAAGACTTTGAAGGGTTTGAGACAGAAGATTAATCAAAAAATAATGTGAGTGCATTTGTAAATACGGTACGTTGTAAAATAAAGTTCAGAAAATTCACTGTTTTACTTCCGTTTCCTTATTTTAGCATGCGCCTTTTAACCCGGTGCGCCTTATGTATGGCGTAAATCCAGAAATAGACCCCGTAATTGAGACTGCACCTTATAATCCGGTGCGCCTTAAGGTGCGAAAAATACGGTATTTAAAATAAACCCACTGTGCTGAAGTTCTTCCATTTAAAGAATAAGACTGGCATCATGAAAGAACCACACAGGTGTAGATACTGGGGTTAAGACCCTACACTGTCATTTATGGGGAGGATTTACCTAAATAACTTACATATTAGGGATTAAAACCCTACAAATATTATCCACAATGCTACTTTACTTGAACATAATGCACGATTACAGTCCCTCCAGGAATTTGCGATGTTGCGATCGCAGCAGTTAACGCAAATTCAGCCAATCTCCATGAATTCTGCGCCACCTTGCAATTTCATCCAATCACCGCAACTTTTTCGCAATTTTGTCCCGCCTCCCGTGAGTTCCACCAATCACAGCCAGGTACCCCTGACTGTAGCGTGCAGTTCAGGGCAGGAGCTCAACGCTCAACGTCGGCATGCTATTGGCTGAATCTAACATTTGACTCCACCGGGGACAGTAAGAACAAGCTCCGTCTTCTGCTCCTAGCATCGTCACAAACCTGTATCTGGTTCCACTCTGAGTTGCATTAGATCCGCCTGCAGGGTGACGGTTAGATCATCACCAAACTGTTGCAAAATGAAGTAAAGCTGAACACTGAGCTCCGAACTGCACACTGCAGTCAGGAGCTTCTCACCACAGCAGTCCCCAGTAATGCAGGTACATCACTGAATTCACTTCCTTGTTTATGGTTTGAAGATGCAGACATGTGCCATAGTAACGTCTCTCACTTACCAACTAAAACTACTGCAAAACAATTCCCTGATGTTCTTCACCAAAGCGGAGCTAAACTGTTTTCACCCCGTGGAATATTGAGGTGGAACACAAACCAAAACCATCCACTGACAAACACTTTTCTACCGTAAACATATCAGGAGAATGGGTGAAACCAGCGGACCACAGACCAGACAAACCACCGTGATGAAGCTGCTGCATCCAGATCTGTGGCAGCACTGAAACAATGAAGGATGAAATTGATGAAATTAACTTTTTAAGCTTTTAACATTTTTAATGAATTAAACAAAACAAAGAAAAATGCAACTTTTGAGTAATTTTTTACCGTCTCCTGCTATTTTATCGCAACAAATACGTTTAAAACATCAAAACTTTTTAGAAAAGCTGCCGCAGATTCAGACATTTTAGGAGCAACGATCTGGAAAACGCCTGTAGGGACTGATAATAGAGCATTAAAGTGATGAACTATGGAGATTTAATCAGTTTATAAAGCTAGTCCAGATGCTACGGTTGAATCTACGAGGGTAACCCTGACCTGGACGACTGAGGACCTCCACAGACTTTAACCAGGGCACTAAACAGTGAACCTCTCGTTCTGCTGTGGTCGGTTTTCTACTGTTAACTGGCTGCCAGGACTCTACTGAGGTCTAACAGTGATGTGAGCTGCAGCCTCACTCAGGACTCCCATGGCCAGTCCTCCCAGAGCGACGCCCATCGCGATGCCTCGCTCCTCGTCGTCGGTGTAAACGCTGGCCAGCATGCCGAGACCTGGAGACACGACGACACTTCACACTCATTACAACGATCAATAATCAATAATAATAAACAATAAATAAAAGACAGGTGACTGCTGACAGTATTAAAACTATATTCTGACAGATGAGTAAAGCTTCTAGATGTTACTCCCTGATGAAAACACTCAGTCCACATGAAGAAGATTAAACCTATGAATATATCAGAGTGTTAAATGCGACAGTTTGATCCATTAAAGATAAAATACTTGTTAAATTAATCTGTTTAATTTGTATTTTAACAGTGTTTTCATGTGAAGAATCAACCGTCATTAAAACTTCATGTATGACTGATGAAGAATCGTGTTGCTGGACGGTATCCTGACTCCTGCTCTGCCTCACTACAGGTGTGTCTACAGGTGTGCTCCCTCAGGTAAACGCTGTCAGGTGTCCGACCTGCCACAGAGGAGAAGGACGAGCCGATTCCCTGCAGAGACCGAGCGAAGAACAGCAGAGCGTAGGTTCCTGAAAAGGCAAACACTGCAGAGACAGAGAGGCGTGTTGGGAGGGAACGCAGCCGTGTTCAAGCAAACCTTTATTTACACGACTTACTGATGGTCGACACGAACATGATGATGAAGCCAGCAAACATGGGGATGTGGTAGCCGATCCTGCACAGGCAGAGAGGACGGAGGTCAACGCCCACTCACATTTAAAACAACAACAACAACAACAACAACAACAAGACTGGTGTTAATGGGGACGAGGTACCTGTTGGTGAGCGGACCGACGAACGGGTTGACGAGCAGCTGGACTAAAGCTTTGGATGCAAACAACAAACCAACACGAACATTTTCCTCCTCAAGGAAAACACTGTCCTGAAGGCAGGAGGAGTCCTGAAGGAGGAGACAAGGAGAGGAGATGAGGAGATGAGGAGAGGAGATGAGGAGAGGAGATGATGAGAGGAGACAGGGAGAGGAAACAAGGAGAGGAGACAGGGAGAGGAAACAAGGAGAGGAGACGAGTAGAGGAGACAAGGAGAGGAGACAGGGAGAGGAGACAGGGAGAGGAGACAAGGAGAGGAAACAGGGAGAGGAGACAAGGAGAGGAGACAAAGAGAGGAGACAAGGAGAGGAAACAAGGAGAGGAGACAAGGAGAGGAAACAGGGAGAGGAGACAAGGAGAGGAGACAAGGAGAGGAAACAAGGAGAGGAAAAGACGAGGCAAGGAGAGGAGACAAGGAGAGGAAACAAGGCGAGGAGACAAAGAGAGGAGACAAAGAGAGGAAACAGGGAGAGGAGACAAGGAGAGGAGACAGGGAGAGGAGACAAGGAGAGGAGACAGGGAGAGGAGACAAGGAGAGGAAACAAGGAGAGGAGACAAGGAGAGGAAACAAGGAGAGGAGACAAGGAGAGGAGACAGGGAGAGGAGACAAGGAGAGGAGACAGGGAGAGGAGACAGGGAGAGGAAACAAGGAGAGGAGACAAGGAGAGGAGACAGGGAGAGGAGACAAGGAGAGGAGACAGGGAGAGGAGACAGGGAGAGGAGACAAGGAGAGGAGACAAGGAGAGGAAACAGGGAGAGGAGACAAGGAGAGGAGACAAAGAGAGGAGACAAGGAGAGGAAACAAGGAGAGGAGACAAGGAGAGGAAACAGGGAGAGGAGACAAGGAGAGGAAACAAGGAGAGGAAAAGACGAGGCAAGGAGAGGAGACAAGGAGAGGAAACAAGGCGAGGAGACAAGGAGAGAGGAAACAAATGAGATTAAAGTAGAAAAGAAACGAGGAAAGGAGACAGACTGTGAACCTGATGGATCAGCAGTGAAGATGATTATTGATTTCTGATGTATTGATTTTGAGATGATAAACTGCCAGGTAAATGTCGTCCACCTACAGCGGTGTCGTTGACCTCCGTGGTCGGTCCGGTCGGGTCCGTTGGTTCGGTATTCGATGTGGCCTCGGTCCGGATCTCCTGCAGGCTGAAGGTCGTGTTGTCAAACAGAGACACCAGAGGAGCGAAGGTGGAGGGAGGCTGCTCCGACTCCCTCCCCAGGGCCGGAGCGCTGCGGCTGGGCTGAGGCAGCTGTGAGAGCTGGGAGGTACGGAGGTCAGAGGAGGGGAGCTGAGAGGGCGCAGTGCCCAGGTGGGAGGCACCGAGGCCGGGCAGAGGGAGCAGGGAGGGCTGGGCGGTCTGGGGCTCTGGACTGGGGTGCTCCATGGCGTAGAGGAATGTTGGGATGATCGGCACTGGAGGAGGAAGATCGATTAAATACCAATTATTACTATAATTAAAGACGGTCACAACTGTGTAACTGTCCTGTATTACAACCCATAGTTACCGTAGCAACCTCAGGTCAGGTGATGCAGGTATAGAGCCAGAGAGGGAGGAGGTCGGGGGGATGGATTGGTCAATAAAACACTGAACTTTAACACAGAACACTGACTATGTTTTACTGATAAAATGACCCTGGACAGTAAAAACAGACCACAGCGAGTCCTCTCAGGTAAAGCTGCGACCAGGTAACACTGGAGGAGACTTTTAAAGGAAAGGACTTCATGGAGGCTTCAACAAGAAGGTAACTAAATGAACTAACTGTGCTTCATGATCAGTTCAAGGCTGTGATGGTTCCCACAGTTTAATGTGTTTAACTGTCTTGTTTTGTCTGAGCAACAGTCCAAAAACATCAAGTTTACCCTGATGAAAGACGGAGTGAAGCTTGAGATGGATAGCACTTGACTTTTATGCTTTAAAAGCTGCTTATTTAGAAGTTACTGCTTCAAAACACGTATTTTACACCCACCAGCAGACGCAAAAAACTACCTGTTGGAACCTGTGAAGGGCTGAGAGCTGAGAATAAAGAGCAGGAGATGTTACCTGAGAGGAGACAGAAGGAGACAACCGTCGACTCCGACTAGAGACTTTAAAGTTCACGGTCAGGAGGTGATGAGTGTGTGTGTGAGTGTGTGTGAGTGTGTGTGTGAGTGTGTGTGTCCTCTGCAGCCTTTACATTCTGATCTGACTCTAACAGCCTCCGACAGCTTCGACCTCGAGGTTTTCGGTTGCGTCACGGATCTGTTTTCTGTGTCTCCATGCAGGGATTTAGCTAAAACTGCAGCCAGTGATCAGCTAATCAATCAGCTAATCAATTAGCTGTTAACTATGAGACCAATCTGCAGCTACTTTAATAATCAATCAGTATGTTTGAGACGTTTTCTAAGAAGAGGACGTCTAAACTCTGTGATGTCAGCTTCCTAAATGTGAATATTTTCTGGATTCTTTCCTTTTCTAGAAGATCTTTGGAGAAAACAAGACGTTTGAGGAACAGAAGTCACAACCATCTCATTCTGCTGCTTCATGATGCTAATTTGACGAAATGTAAACAAAGATCTCGAACATCCAGTGAGAGTAAACCATAAATCACCCGTTTGAAATCACAGGGGAAACAAACGTTCCTTGTAGCTTCCTGAGAATCTGTCTGTTCTTAAGTTTCTTCGGGGTCACAGTAATCCAGTGATAGCTGTTGCTACATCCATGATAAGATCACCAGCAGCAGCCGCTAACGACCAGCTCAGCCGCTTCACATGGTGTGAATCTGGCAAAAGGAAAACAAACGCCTCTGATGTCTGTTATGAGTAAACGTCCATAAAATCACAGGGAAACAAACGAAGCTGCCTGAGAATCTGTCGGGTTCCAGGGCTTCACAAACACAAACAGCACAACAATGAGACGTGTTGTTGGTGTAGTGTGTTGTTGGTGTAGTGTGTTGTTGGTGTAGTGTGTTGTTGACGTAGTGTGTTGTTGGTGTAGTGTGTTGTTGGTGTAGTGTGTTGTTGGTGTAGTGTGTTGTTGGTGTAGTGTGTTGTTGGTGTAGTGTGTTGTTGGTGTAGTGTGTTGTTGGTGTAGTGTGTTGTTGGTGTAGTGTGTTGTTGGCGTAGTGTGTTGTTGGTGTAGTGTGTTGTTGGTGTAGTGTGTTGTTTGTGTAGTGTGTTGTTGGTGTAGCGTGTTGTTGGCGTAGTGTGTTGTTGACGTAGTGTGTTGTTGACGTAGTGTGTTGTTGACGTAGTGTGTTGTTGACGTAGTGTGTTGTTGACGTAGTGTGTTGTTTGTGTAGTGTGTTGTTGGTGTAGTGTGTTGTTGGTGTAGTGTGTTGTTGGTGTAGTGTGTTGTTGGCGTAGTGTGTTGTTGGCGTAGTGTGTTGTTGGTGTAGTGTGTTGTTGGTGTAGTGTGTTGTTGGTGTAGCGTGTTGTTTGTGTAGTGTGTTGTTGGCGTAGTGTGTTGTTGGCGTAGCGTGTTGTTGGTGTAGCGTGTTGTTTGTGTAGTGTGTTGTTGACGTAGTGTGTTGTTGACGTAGTGTGTTGTTGGTGTAGTGTGTTGTTGACGTAGTGTGTTGTTTGTGTAGTGTGTTGTTTGTGTAGTGTGTTGTTTGTGTAGCGTGTTGTTGGCGTAGCGTGTTGTTGGTGTAGTGTGTTGTTGGTGTAGTGTGTTGTTGGTGTAGTGTGTTGTTGGTGTAGTGTGTTGTTGGTGTAGTGTGTTGTTTGTGTAGTGTGTTGTTGGCGTAGTGTGTTGTTGGCGTAGTGTGTTGTTGGTGTAGTGTGTTGTTGGCGTAGTGTGTTGTTGGCGTAGTGTGTTGTTGGCGTAGTGTGTTGTTGGCGTAGTGTGTTGTTGGTGTAGTGTGTTGTTGGTGTAGTGTGTTGTTGGTGTAGTGTGTTGATGGCGTAGTGTGTTGATGGCGTAGTGTGTTGATGGCGTAGTGTGTTGATGGTGTAGTGTGTTGTTGGTGTAGTGTGTTGTTTGTGTAGTGTGTTGTTTGTGTAGTGTGTTGTTGGTGTAGTGTGTTGTTTGTGTAGTGTGTTGTTGGTGTAGTGTGTTGTTGGTGTAGTGTGTTGTTGGTGTAGTGTGTTGTTGGTGTAGTGTGTTGTTGGTGTAGTGTGTTGTTGGTGTAGTGTGTTGTTGGTGTAGTGTGTTGTTTGTGCAGTGTGTTGTTGACGTAGTGTGTTGTTGGTGAAGTGTGTTGTTTGTGTAGTGTGTTGTTGGTGTAGTGTGTTGTTGGTGTAGCGTGTTGTTGGTGTAGCGTGTTGTTGGTGTAGTGTGTTGTTGGTGTAGTGTGTTGTTGGCGTAGTGTGTTGTTGGCGTAGTGTGTTGTTGGCGTAGTGTGTTGTTGGCGTAGTGTGTTGTTGACGTAGTGTGTTGTTGGTGAAGTGTGTTGTTTGTGTAGTGTGTTGTTGGTGTAGTGTGTTGTTGGCGTAGTGTGTTGTTGGCGTAGTGTGTTGTTGGCGTAGTGTGTTGTTGGTGTAGCGTGTTGTTGGTGTAGTGTGTTGTTGACGTAGTGTGTTGTTGGTGTAGTGTGTTGTTGGCGTAGTGTGTTGTTGGTGTAGTGTGTTGTTGGTGTAGTGTGTTGTTTGTGCAGTGTGTTGTTGACGTAGTGTGTTGTTGGTGAAGTGTGTTGTTGGTGTAGTGTGTTGTTGGTGTAGCGTGTTGTTGGCGTAGTGTGTTGTTGACGTAGTGTGTTGTTGGTGTAGTGTGTTGTTGAAGTAGTGTTTTGTTGACGTAGTGTGTTGTTGACGTAGTGTGTTGTTGACGTAGTGTGTTGTTGACGTAGTGTGTTGTTGGTGTAGTGTGTTGTTTGTGTAGTGTGTTGTTGGTGTAGCGTGTTGTTGGTGTAGTGTGTTGTTGGTGTAGTGTGTTGTTGGTGTAGTGTGTTGTTGGCGTAGTGTGTTGTTGGTGTAGTGTGTTGTTGGTGTAGTGTGTTGTTGGTGTAGTGTGTTGTTGGTGTAGCGTGTTGTTGGCGTAGTGTGTTGTTGGTGTAGTGTGTTGTTGACGTAGTGTTTTGTTGACGTAGTGTGTTGTTGACGTAGTGTGTTGTTGACGTAGTGTGTTGTTGACGTAGTGTGTTGTTGACGTAGTGTGTTGTTTGTGTAGTGTGTTGTTGGTGTAGTGTGTTGTTGGCGTAGTGTGTTGTTGGCGTAGCGTGTTGTTGGTGTAGTGTGTTGTTGACGTAGTGTGTTGTTGACGTAGTGTGTTGTTTGTGTAGTGTGTTGTTGGTGTAGCGTGTTGTTGGCGTAGTGTGTTGTTGGTGTAGTGTGTTGTTGGCGTAGCGTGTTGTTGGTGTAGTGTGTTGTTGGTGTAGTGTGTTGTTGGTGTAGTGTGTTGTTGGTGTAGTGTGTTGTTGGTGTAGTGTGTTGTTTGTGTAGTGTGTTGTTGGTGTAGCGTGTTGTTGGCGTAGTGTGTTGTTGACGTAGTGTGTTGTTGGTGTAGTGTGTTGTTGAAGTAGTGTGTTGTTGACGTAGTGTGTTGTTGACGTAGTGTGTTGTTGACGTAGTGTGTTGTTGGTGTAGTGTGTTGTTTGTGTAGTGTGTTGTTGGTGTAGCGTGTTGTTGGCGTAGCGTGTTGTTGGTGTAGTGTGTTGTTGGCGTAGTGTGTTGTTGGTGTAGTGTGTTGTTGGTGTAGTGTGTTGTTGGTGAAGTGTGTTGTTGGTGAAGTGTGTTGTTGGCGTAGTGTGTTGTTGGTGCAGTGTGTTGTTGGTGCAGTGTGTTGTTTGTGTAGTGTGTTGTTGGCGTAGTGTGTTGTTGGCGTAGTGTGTTGTTGGCGTAGTGTGTTGTTGGTGTAGTGTGTTGTTGGCGTAGTGTGTTGTTGGCGTAGTGTGTTGTTGGTGAAGTGTGTTGTTGGCGTAGTGTGTTGTTGGTGTAGTGTGTTGTTGGCGTAGGGTGTTGTTTGTGTAGTGTGTTGTTGGCGTAGTGTGTTGTTGGCGTAGTGTGTTGTTGGCGTAGTGTGCTGTTGGCGTAGTGTGTTGTTGGCGTAGTGTGTTGTTGGCGTAGTGTGTTGTTGGTGTAGTGCGTTGTTGGTGTAGTGTGTTGTTGGCGTAGCGTGTTGTTGACGTAGCGTGTTGTTGACGTAGTGTGTTGTTGGCGTAGTGTGTTGTTGGCGTAGTGTGTTGTTGGCGTAGTGTGTTGTTGGTGTAGTGTGTTGTTGGTGTAGTGTGTTGTTGGTGTAGTGTGTTGATGGCGTAGTGTGTTGATGGCGTAGTGTGTTGATGGCGTAGTGTGTTGATGGTGTAGTGTGTTGTTGGTGTAGTGTGTTGTTTGTGTAGTGTGTTGTTTGTGTAGTGTGTTGTTGGTGTAGTGTGTTGTTTGTGTAGTGTGTTGTTGGTGTAGTGTGTTGTTTGTGTAGTGTGTTGTTGGTGTAGTGTGTTGTTGGTGTAGTGTGTTGTTGGTGTAGTGTGTTGTTGGCGTAGTGTGTTGATGGCGTAGTGTGTTGTTTGTGTAGTGTGTTGTTGGTGTAGTGTGTTGTTGGTGTAGTGTGTTGTTGGCGTAGTGTGTTGTTGGCGTAGCGTGTTGTTGGCGTAGCGTGTTGTTTGTGTAGTGTGTTGTTGGTGTAGTGTGTTGTTGGTGTAGTGTGTTGTTGGTGTAGTGTGTTGTTGGTGCAGTGTGTTGTTGGCGCAGTGTGTTGTTGGTGTAGTGTGTTGTTGGTGTAGTGTGTTGTTGGCGTAGTGTGTTGTTGGTGTAGTGTGTTGTTGGTGTAGTGTGTTGTTGGCGTAGCGTGTTGTTTGTGTAGTGTGTTGTTGGTGTAGTGTGTTGTTGGTGTAGTGTGTTGTTGGTGTAGTGTGTTGTTGGCGTAGTGTGTTGTTTGTGTAGTGTGTTGTTGGTGTAGTGTGTTGTTGGCGTAGGGTGTTGTTTGTGTAGTGTGTTGTTGGCGTAGTGTGTTGTTGGCGTAGTGTGTTGTTGGCGTAGTGTGCTGTTGGCGTAGTGTGCTGTTGGCGTAGTGTGTTGTTGGCGTAGTGTGTTGTTGGTGTAGTGCGTTGTTGGTGTAGTGTGTTGTTGGCGTAGCGTGTTGTTGACGTAGCGTGTTGTTGACGTAGTGTGTTGTTGGCGTAGTGTGTTGTTGGCGTAGTGTGTTGTTGGCGTAGTGTGTTGTTGGTGTAGTGTGTTGTTGGTGTAGTGTGTTGTTGGTGTAGTGTGTTGATGGCGTAGTGTGTTGATGGCGTAGTGTGTTGATGGCGTAGTGTGTTGATGGTGTAGTGTGTTGTTGGTGTAGTGTGTTGTTTGTGTAGTGTGTTGTTTGTGTAGTGTGTTGTTGGTGTAGTGTGTTGTTTGTGTAGTGTGTTGTTGGTGTAGTGTGTTGTTTGTGTAGTGTGTTGTTGGTGTAGTGTGTTGTTGGTGTAGTGTGTTGTTGGTGTAGTGTGTTGTTGGTGTAGTGTGTTGTTGGTGTAGTGTGTTGTTGGCGTAGTGTGTTGATGGCGTAGTGTGTTGTTTGTGTAGTGTGTTGTTGGTGTAGTGTGTTGTTGGTGTAGTGTGTTGTTGGCGTAGTGTGTTGTTGGCGTAGCGTGTTGTTGGCGTAGCGTGTTGTTTGTGTAGTGTGTTGTTGGTGTAGTGTGTTGTTGGTGTAGTGTGTTGTTGGTGTAGTGTGTTGTTGGTGCAGTGTGTTGTTGGCGCAGTGTGTTGTTGGTGTAGTGTGTTGTTGGTGTAGTGTGTTGTTGGCGTAGTGTGTTGTTGGCGTAGCGTGTTGTTGGTGTAGTGTGTTGTTGGTGTAGTGTGTTGTTGGCGTAGCGTGTTGTTTGTGTAGTGTGTTGTTGGTGTAGTGTGTTGTTGGTGTAGTGTGTTGTTGGTGTAGTGTGTTGTTTGTGTAGTGTGTTGTTTGTGTAGTGTGTTGTTTGTGTAGTGTGTTGTTGGTGTAGTGTGTTGTTGGCGTAGTGTGTTGTTGGCGTAGTGTGTTGTTGGCGTAGTGTGTTGTTGGTGTAGTGTGTTGTTTGTGTAGTGTGTTGTTTGTGTAGTGTGTTGTTTGTGTAGTGTGTTGTTGGTGTAGTGTGTTGTTGGCGTAGTGTGTTGTTTGTGTAGTGTGTTGTTTGTGTAGTGTGTTGTTTGTGTAGTGTGTTGTTGGTGTAGTGTGTTGTTGGCGTAGTGTGTTGTTGGCGTAGTGTGTTGTTGGCGTAGTGTGTTGTTGGCGTAGTGTGTTGTTGGCGTAGTGTGTTGTTGGCGTAGTGTGTTGTTGGTGTAGTGTGTTGTTTGTGTAGTGTGTTGTTTGTGTAGTGTGTTGTTTGTGTAGTGTGTTGTTGGTGTAGTGTGTTGTTGGCGTAGTGTGTTGTTGGTGTAGTGTGTTGTTGGCGTAGTGTGTTGTTTGTGTAGTGTGTTGTTTGTGTAGTGTGTTGTTGGTGTAGTGTGTTGTTGGTGTAGTGTGTTGTTGGTGTAGTGTGTTGTTGACGTAGTGTGTTGTTGGCGTAGTGTGTTGTTAGTGTAGTGTGTTGTTGATGTAGTGTGTTGTTGGTGTAGTGTGTTGTTGACGTAGTGTGTTGTTGGCGTAGTGTGTTGTTTGTGTAGTGTGTTGTTGGCGTAGTGTGTTGCTGGCGTCGCGTGTTGTTGGTTTATTGTCTGTTTACTCACCGACCACAGTAAGCAGCATGTTGTCGAGCAGCAGAGCGACACAAACCACAACCAGGACGAGTCTGGGAGACCCTCGACTCTGATGGAGCCACGCCATGTCTGCACAAACACAAACAGTCAAACAGACACAAACATCGAGACAACAACAGCCACCTTCAGAGGAGGTTACATTGACTTACATTCATCTTCTGGAGAACTGAGCTGTGAACAAAAGTTTTCATCCACTTGTAAAGACCATGTTTATCATCTCAGCCTTATGTCTCCAAGGACTCCTAAAACTCTGAATGTTCTCTGATGGAATTTATTGAAACATGAACCTTTGTCCCAAAAACAATCCTGTGTTTTGGTTCTTTCATATTTTTATTAAAGGTCTTCTGGAAACACGACTAAACCTGCTGGATCATAAATAAACAAACAACAACTCGAATTATCAGATCTGATGATGTAGAAAGTCATGTTGGTCTAATCTTCTTAGCTTCATGGCCTCTGAACTTCTCTTGAGTGATTCTGATCGACTACAGCTGCTGACTCCTCTGATCCAGTTGAACTAGAACCACTGATCCACTCATTAGACTCAGACACTACAGTGGGAAAGTCTGAGGAGCTCAGCAAAGACCTGAAGAAGCAAATCATCGACTAGAACCAGTCAGAAAGTCCCTTGGAGCCGTTTCAAAGCAGCTTCAGGTCCTAGAATCACCTGTTTGTAGTATAAAGTTCATGGTCCAGGTGTGTTGCTGCCACCATCAGGAAGGAAACACAAACTACCACCTGCTGCTGAGAGACACCTGATCAGGATGGTCCAGAGTCAACCAGGAACCAGCAGGAAGCAGGTCTGGATGAACCAGAAGCTGCTGGAACACAGCTGTCAGTGTCCACAGGGTTGGACATCAACATGAGCTGAGAGGCTCCATGAAGAAGGAAGTTCTTCCTCTAGAAGCAGAACCTTAAAGCTCCACTGATCACATGGACAAAGAAAAGGCCTTCTGGAGGAAAGTTCTGAGGTCAGATGGAACAAAGACTGAGGAGAGAAGGTGAGGCCTTCAACCCCAACAACACCAGACCTACCATCAGCATGGAGGTGGCAGCATCATGCTCTGTGGAACTGGAGCTTCACACAAAGTCAATGGAACAATGAAGGAGGAGGATCAGAACCTAAAACCATCAGCAGAAGGTTGATCTGGGACACAGCTGGATGTTCCAACCAGACAATGAGCCCAAACACATCAAAGTGGTGAAGAAATGGTTCCATCAGGCTGGAATGAAGGTTCTAGACTGGTTCCCCCAAAGTCCTGACTTAGACCATCAAGAACCTGAAGAAACCAGTCTGAGTCATGGAGACGACACATTTAGTTGGACTGAACCGGTTCTGACCAGAGGAGTCAAAGATGGACCAGAAGAACCGACCTGAGGAGGAGAAGGACCAGTTTAACCAGATATTAGCATTTATGTTTGTTTATTTATGATCTAGTTGGTTTTGTCATGTTTCCAAAAGACCTTTAATAAATCCATGAAAGAATTAAAATACAGGATTGTTTTTTGTGACAAAGATTCATGTTTGGCTGTCATGATATACCTGGTCTTTACAGGTGGATAGACGCTTTTGATCATGACTGTAACTTCAGCACTAATCATCGCTTGTTTAAACCTGACATCTGTTTATAGAAAATACAGGAGGTGAAAACATTTAAGGCTCATGAACGAGGTCAGCATGCAAAGACCAACAAGACAGGTTCCAAGTGAAGATCAACATTTATAGACGTTTGAAAGGCAAAAACCAGCAAATCACAAATGTCTGTGGTTAAAATCAGCGTCTGCATCTGTATGAGGCTTTCTGGCTTCATAATATTCATGTGGTGCAATAACAGGTTGAATCCAGAGAGCAGCTGTAGAGAGAACGAGAGCTCCCTCATATCACGTCTGATCTTTAATAAAACAACAGGACAGCCTGTTATTATCGGACACTCGGCATATTAGTCTGAGCCTGCAGTGTTCTCTGCTCTAACGTGGAGGTTTGGTGTCTGTAGTGTTCAGCCTGAACGTCCAGGCTGCAGCTGTTCTACATTTACTACAACAAATCCAATGTCTGATCCACACCAACAGTGAACGCATCTAATAGCACAGAAGACTGATTCTTTGATCGATACCAACAACTACTGGAACACATCAGTGAGCCCTAACAGGACAGTACTGAGATGTACCAAATATACAGGAGCAAAACTCAACATCCAACAAGTCAGACAGAACGAAAAGACCAATAAGTCCCAAATCAAGTCAACAGCAAAGTCAAATCATGCTTAAGTCCAAAGTAAAGACTAAAAAGTGACACGACAAGTCTCAAGAAAAGACCAACAAGTCCCGTAAGTCAAGTATCAAGTAAAGACCAGCAAGTTCCCCAGTAAAGACCAACAAATCTCCCAAGAAAAGACCAGCAAGTCCCGTAAGTCAAGTATCAAGAAAAGACCAACAAGTTCCCAAGTAAAGACCAACAAATATCTCAAGAAAAGACCAACAAGTTCCCTAGTAAAGATGAACAAATCTCCCAAAAAAAGACCAACAAGTTTCAGGTCGAGTCCCAAGTAAAGACCAGCAAGTCCCGCATGTCAAGTATCAAGGAAAGACTAACAAGTTCCCGAAGTCAAGTATCAAGTAAAAACCACCAAGTTCCCAAGTAAAGACCAACAAATCTCCCAAGAAAAGACCAACAAGTCCCGTAAGTCAAGTATCAAGTAAAGACCAGCAAGTTCCCGAAGTCAAGTATCAAGTAAAAACCACCAAGTTCCCAAGTAAAGACCAACAAATCTCCCAAGAAAAGACCAACAAGTCCCGTAAGTCACGTATCAAGTAAAAACCACCAAGTTCCCAAGTAAAGACCAACAAATGTGCCAAGTAAAGACCAACAAGTCCCGTAAGTCAAGTATCAAGAAAAGACCAGCAAGTCCCGTAAGTCATGTATCAAGGAAAGACCAACAAGTTCCCCAGTACAGACCAACAAATCTCCCAAGAAAAGACCAGCAAGTCCCGTAAGTCAAGTATCAAGTAAAGACCAGCAAGTTCCCAAGACCAACAAATCTCCCAAGAGAAGACCAACAAGTCCCGTAAGTCACGTATCAAGTAAAGACCAGCAAGTTCCCTCGTAAAGACCAACAAATCTGCCAAGTAAAGACCAACAAGTCCCGTAAGTCAAGTATCAAGTAAAGACCAACAAGTCCCGTAAGTCAAGTATCAAGTAAAGACCAGCAAGTTCCCTAGTAAAGATGAACAAATCTCCCAAAAAAAGACCAACAAGTTTCAGGTCGAGTCCCAAGTAAAGACCAGCAAGTCCCGTAAGTCAAGTATCAAGTAAAGACCAACAAGTCCCGTAAGTCACGTATAAAGTAATGTAGCGGCTGTTTCAAACGGCATTAGACAGCCGCACTGAACCACAGGAGTGCAAAATTTCTCACATTGAAGACCAGAACGAAGTAATCCATTCAAGTTCATTTATTTCAAGCAAAAAAAAGGAACATTACATGTCCATGCTGTCCTCAGGTAGAAAATCTGTGTGCTCCCACACCTGTAGCTCATTCAAATGAACGCAACAACTTCACAGGCGTCTATATAGAGGGAGGATCTTATCTTTACCGCATGAAGTCATGTATTTACTTGTCTTTAATTCAAACTTAAATATTTTTCATTTCTATTTATGTTTTTAAATTGTTAAATCAACTCAACTTTGTCTTAAAGCAGTATATATTTTCAACATCAGATACTACCCTTAGCTTTTAACACAGGAAATGTCCATTTTTTTAACCAAAACAATATTTAAGTGTTTTTAGCTCTTTTGCCCTTTTTTACTGTATATGGCTCTCACATTCCCGGTCCCTAATGTTTAATTAGGCAAAATTAAGCATTACCAAAAACTCAAAACTGAGAACCATTCTATTCTCCCTTTTTTTTCTCAACACATTACATTACTGTATTTACATATGCAGCCTGAGTCTTTATTTCAGCTCTACCTGCCTCCTGTAGCAGGCACAGCTTGTTCACTGGTGAATTTTGTCTTCAGCACCACCCTGCGCACAAGTCCAGTAGAATCAGGTAAGGTTTGGATGATTCTTTCCACTGACCATGTGTTTCTTGGCGCTGTCTGGTTTATTACAAGCACAACATCTCCTGTTTGAAAGTTTCTTTTTTGTGCAGCCCACTTCTGATGCTCCTGGAGGAGGGGTATGTATTCACAAGTCCATCTGGTCCAGAATAAGTTTGCAAGGTATTGGACTTGTCTCCAACGTCGTCTTGAATACAGATAATTTTTGTTGAAAACTCCGGGGGGATGTTGGGCTGCATCTTCATCAGAAGTAAGTGATTTGGCGTGAGTGGTTCTAGGTCATGTGGATTGTCCGATGATGTTGTTATCGGTCGGCCATTAATAATACTTTCCACTTCACAGAGGAGTGTATGCAAACTGTCATCTGAGAGAGACTGTTCTTTTACAAGTGCACAGAGCGTATCTGCCTTTCCCATGTCCCTCCTTGGTGAGAGGCAGATGGACTGCTGAAGATCCATGTTATGCCCTTCTGTTGCATCTTTCTTTCAATCTGTGATTGGTCCAGATCTTGTAACGCAGCCTTTAACTCTTTGTCAGCCCCAACAAGATTAGTACCATTGTCTGACCGTATGATTTCAACCTGTCCTCTTCTGCTGATAAATCTGCGGAGAGCATTGATGCAGGAACTTGTGTCCAGACTGTCAGCGACCTCTATGTGGACAGCTCTAATAGTCAGACAGGTGAACAAGACGCCATACCTTTTAACTGTGCCCCGGCCCCGGCCCCGTTTGACTTCAAAGGCCCCAAAGTAGTCCATACCCACATTTGTGAATGGTGGGTGATCTGGTACTAGGCGATCTTCAGGCAGGCTGTCCATGTAGCCGCCTGCATACTGTGCACTTGGACAGAAGTCTTCTGATTTTTGAAGTGACCTGGGGGATCCAAAATTTTTGCCGTGACTTTGACAGGACATCGTTGCGTCCGCAGTGTCCAATCTTTTCATGAATGTCTTGAAGGATGAGGGAGGAAACTCTGGAGTGTCTGGAGAGAACTGCAGGGTGTTTAGTGTACTCTGGCATTGCAGCTTTGTTCAATCGCCCTCCTACTCTGAGTATGTCTTGCTGCAAAACTGGATCAAGTCTGTACAAATGGCTGTTTCTTTTAACCTGCTGATTTTTCTGCAGTGCCTGTATGTCTTCTTTATACCACTGATGTTGACTGTAGTGAATGAGTTCATCTTCCGCTGCCTGTAAGTCTTTTACAGTGGGGACTTCTTTGCACAGTTTTTCTTTGTACTGCTTCATTTGTAGCATCACTTGTGTCTGTAGCTTTAATGGATCAGCTTCTGTTTTACTCAGGGTGCTCTGTAACTCTTTTCTTTTATCTTTCAGCTGGATCATTGTTGCTTTCAGTTTTGAAGTCCATGCAACTGCTCTTTTTAATCTGTCCCAACTGGAATAGTAGTCAATCAGGTTGCCGAGAGGATGTTGCCTTTCTTTAACTGCCAAACTGTTCACTGTGATGGTTTTGTTTTTGACCTCTGGGTCATCTGGATGGAGCTCGCTTTGAATGTTTGGCACCTTTGGCCCTTCACTTTGGTCTTGGAGCAGGAACTTTGGACCACTGAGCCATACTTGTTCTTGTTTGAAGGTCTTTGCCTTTGTTCCCCTAGTGGCCAGGTCTGCAGGATTCTCACTTGTTTTTACAAAGTACCACTGCTTTGGTTCTGTAGCCTCACGGATGAGATTCACTCTGTTTGCCACAAATGTTTTAAAGCGAGTGGAATCATTGTTTATGTAGCGGAGCACAGTGGTGCTGTCTGTCCAAAATGTTGACTGCTGCAGAGGAGTTTGCATTTCTGTTTTTAACATTTTGTCCATTTTCACAGCCAAGACTGCGGCTGTTAACTGTAACCTGGGAATGGAGGTCTGTTTCAGCGGGGCCACCCTGGACTTGCTCATCACAAAAGAACAATGCGTTTCACCATGTTTGTTTTGTAGGACAGGGTAGGATGCTGCACCATAGGCTTGTTCACTTGCGTCGGAGAAGTGGTGTAACTGAGCTTTGGCTGTGTGTCCAAATTCATCAGGTTTTGCACACCGCTTCACTTTGAAGTCTGCAAGCTCAGAGAAGTCTTTTAGCCGTTGGTACCACAACTTACAATGAGAGCTGCTAATTTCTTCATCCCAACCTTGTTTTTCTTTGCACAAGTCACGAAGGAGCAGCTTTGCAGGGAGGATGACAGGAGAGAGGCACCCAAAAGAATCATAGAGGGAGTTCAGACAGACAGAATGCCTCTTCTTGTTGCTGGTTTGTCCAGGGGTTTTATACAATATGTGAAGGTATTATCATCTGTGCACCACTGGACGCCAAGAGCTCGTTCTGAAGGCAGGATGTCATGTGTGAGATCTAGATCTTTGTACTCACTGACTCTGCTGCTTTTGAACTGACTGCATAAACTGCTTGTCCTCCTGTGACATTTCTGTCTTTTCATCATAGTGCCGCTCTGGAAAGTCTGTATTGTACTGCTGCACCAAGAGTTGCTCAGTTTCAGTGAGGGAGACATGATTTATCTTGTAATGCACTGAGTTGCTGTCTGTTGCCCCACATACCATCCAGCCCAGCTTAGTTTTAACTGCAAAAGGTCCGTTCTGCTGGCTGTTTATTACGTGCCGTGGCTCCATTGCTTTGGGGTTATTGGCACCGATCAGGAGACCAACATCTGCAGTGATTTCAGGTAAGTACACTTCTGCCAGGTAAGGCCAGCTTTTTAAGTGATGTGGTTTAGGAATGTTGTCTTGTTGTACAGGAATAGTGCTGTGGGTGAAGACTTTTGGTAACTGGATGTAAGCTGACTCATCAAGGCCTGACACTTCTAAATCAGTAAGCATGACACTTGTAAACAGCTTCCATTGTGCCCATTGTGTTTAGCACAATCTGAGTTGGCTTCCCTTTAACATCCAATTTCTTTCGGAGTTCCTCTGTACAAAAGGTTCCTGTACTTCCTGGATCAATAAATGCATATGTTTTAACACACATTCCACCTTAACGGGGATGATTGACAGCAGAAGCTCCTGCAGCAGTGAAGCCAACAGTCTGTTGTGAGACAGAATGTGGAGGACAAGCAACACCCTCGTTTTGGACATTAGGGTTGTCCTTTTCAATGTGCAGGTTTCAGTGAGCATGTTTTGCACTGTATTCGTTTTTTGCATGTTTTAATCATATGTCCAGGCGTCAAACATCCAAAACAGAGTCGTTTGCATCTTAAAAATTCTATTCTGTCATTGTGAGCCAGCTGCTGAATCTTCCTGCAAGACTCCAGTGCATGTTTGTTTTGACAGTAGTGGCAAGGTTTCTCACACTGAAGACCAGAACGAAGTAATCCATTCAAGTTAATTTATTTCGAGCAAAAAAAAGGAACATTACATGTCCATGCTGTCCTCAGGTAGAAAATCTGTGTGCTCCCACACCTGTAGCTCATTCAAATGAACGCAACAACTTCACAGGCATCCATATAGAGGGAGGATCTTATCTTTACCGCATGAAGTCATGTATTTACTTGTCTTTAATTCAAACTTAAATATTTTTCATTTCTATTTATGTTTTTAAATTGCTAAATCAACTCAACTTTGTCTTAAAGCACTATATATTTTCAACATCAGATATTACCCTTAGCTTTTAACACAGGAAATGTCCATTTTTTTAACCAAAACAATATTTAAGTGTTTTTAGCTCTTTTGCCCCCCTTTTTTTTTTACTATATATGGCTCTCACAAGTAAAGACCAGCAAGCTCTCACAAGTAAAGACCAGCAAGATCCCAAGACCAACAAATCTCCCAAGAGAAGACCAACAAGTCCCGTAAGTCAAGTATCAAGAAAAGACCAACAAGTTCCCGAAGTCAAGTATCAAGTAAAAACCACCAAGTTCCCTAGTAAAGACCAACAAATCTGCCAAGTAAAGACCAACAAGTCCCGTAAGTCATGTATCAAGTAAAAACCACCAAGTTCCCAAGTAAAGATCAACAAATCTCCCAAGAAAAGACCAGCAAGTCCCGTAATCAAGTATCAAGTAAAGACCAGCAAGTTCCAGGTCGAGTCCCAAGAAAAGACCAGCAAGTCCCGTAAGTCAAGTATCAAGTAAAGACCAGCAAGTTCCCCAAGTCAAGTATCAAGTAAAAACCACCAAGTTCCCTAGTAAAGACCAACAAATCTGCCAAGTAAAGACCAACAAGTCCCGTAAGTCATGTATCAAGTAAAAACCACCAAGTTCCCAAGTAAAGACCAACAAATCTCCCAAGAAAAGACCAGCAAGTCCCGTAAGTCAAGTATCAAGAAAAGACCAACAAGTTCCGCAGTAAAGACCAACAAATCTGCCAAGTAAAGACCAACAAGTCCCGTAATCAAGTATCAAGTAAAGACCAGCAAGTTCCAGGTCGAGTCCCAAGAAAAGACCAGCAAGTCCCGTAAGTCAAGTATCAAGTAAAGACCAGCAAGTTCCCAAGTAAAGACCAACAAATCTCCCAAGAAAAGACCAGCAAGTCCCGTAAGTCAAGTATCAAGTAAAGACCAACAAGTTCCGCAGTAAAGACCAACAAATCTGCCAAGTAAAGACCAACAAGTCCCGTAATCAAGTATCAAGTAAAGACCAGCAAATCCCGTAATCAAGTATCAAGTAAAAACCACCAAGTTCCCACGTAAAGACCAACAAATCTCCCAAGAAAAGACCAGCAAGTCCCGTAATCAAGTATCAAGTAAAGACCAGCAAGTTCCAGGTTGAGTCCCAAGAAAAGACCAGCAAGTCCCGTAAGTCAAGTATCACGTAAAGACCAGCAAGTCCCGTAAGTCAAGATCAACAAACAAGTTATAGGTAAAGACTATCAATGTCCCACATCAAGTCCAACAAGAAATCATGAATTAAATAATTATTAACAAGTCAACTAGAAAAAGACTAACAAGTCTTCAAAGTCAGTAATTAAGTACAGACCAACAAGTCTCCCAAGTTAAAACCAAAAAGTCCTCCAAGTCAAATGTCAAGATCTACATGTCTTCGACATAAAGGTCACCAAGTCTTCCTAGTTGAGACCAATAAATCCCCCATATTAAATATCAAGGAAAGTTTGACAAGTCCCCCTAGTCAAGACAAACAAATCCCCCAAGTCAAGACCAACAAGTTCCCTAAGTCAAGAACAGCATATCCCCACAGTAAAAACCAACAAGTTTCCCAAGTAGAGACCAATAAATCCCCAAGTATCAAGGTGAACAAGTCCCCAGAGTCAAATATGAAGTGCAGATCTACAAGTCCCTCAAGTAATGATCGAGTCCCCCAAGTCAAGACCAATAAACCAAACAAATAAAAAAAATCAAACACTGTCAAGTCCCCCAAGTCATGTATCAAGTAACAACCCATGCACCCTAAGCTGCGACTAACAAGTCCAAACCTGATTATCTAGCATCAGGTCCAAAATGAGACAAAATAATAGCAAACCAAGTCCCCCAAGTCAGGTATCAAGTGAGCACAAACAAGTCCCCCAAGTTAAGACTAACAAATCAGCAAGTACCAAGTTAGGTCCTACTTGAGAACATTTAGTCCAACTAGAATACATCATCTTTCCATCTTTATGCTAAGCTAAGCTAGCTAGATATGTACCAAACACACAATTTCAAGACTGCAATATACCTGAAAATCTTTTACACGGACAGAAGAAAAAAGGAAGAAGGTTTTAGGTCCGTGTACGTCACGGCCATTCGTTTTCTTATTTTGAGATTTCAAAATAAAAGCGAAAAATAAACCGTTTCCCGTTTTTTTTTCAGTGATAATACAAAATGAAAAACGGAAAACGGGCCGTAATTCATTATCCGTTATCCGACTTAATTAGATGTGTTTGTAAATGGAAATTAAAATGAAAATACACCAGTGGAAAACTTATTTCTCTACTTCCTGTTCGTTTTGGACCCAGCCTATGCTAACTAAATGATTTTTAACCCTGGTAAGGAAATAAAAATCCCTCAAAAATATTGAATGCTCCGCTACATTAATGTACGGTGGAAAACACCAACATACACATTGTTCACTATTTCACAGTGGACTTTTCACCAGCGTGGGGTTTATTTGTCCCTTTGGAGGGACCTTGTGGTGCCGCTAGCTCTGCCGCTAGCGCTAAATCGCTAGCGTTCGGCTGCTTTTCGGGACGTTTTTGGGAGGTTTGGAGGTTTTCTGTTACTTTAGCTGGTGAAAAGTCCACTGTGAAATAGTGAACAATGTGAGCCAAGCAACGTTTGGACCCCACAGTGGGTCTTCATCAGGCCACGGCACACAGCAAGGTCTGCTAACAGTGAGCTAACACTGGAGCTTTAGATACCAGATCCTTCCTCATCAGAAGTCAGACGGGTCACGGAGCCGAAACCAACAGGAAGTAGAGAAATAAGTTTTCCACGGGTGTATTTTAATTTTAATTTCCATTTACAAACACATCTAATTAAATCGGATAACGGATAATGGATAATGGATTAGGGCCGTTTTCTGTTTTTCATTTTGTATTATCACTGAAAAAAACAGGAAACGGTTTATTTTTCGTTTTTATTTTGAAATCTCAAAATAAGAAAACGAATGGCCGCGACGTACACGGACCGTTTTAATTGTTTTCTATAGTGGCAGAAATTACAATCAGCAAACTGCCCAGGTGGTGGCGCTAACACAGCATTTCATAATTTATCAACCAAAACGAGACAAAAGTTTTAAATCAACCCTTTGTTCATTCACGTTTGTCTTGTGGCCGGATGATTGGGTGGAAACGATCGTCTTGGAGGGAAAAAACAACAGTGACTGAAAACGTTTCCGCACGTCGTCAGTTTTTATATTTCCCCTCGTTACCGTGGACGTCGGGCTGTTTTCTGTTTGTCCGCTGAGGCTTTTTCCTCCCCGGCTAACAGAGTTATCTCACATGCACACACCTCCCTTTATTCTCTTATCTCGTCCATCTCGTTTGCTTCACCCCCACCTCCCTCCCTCCCTCTCTCTCTCTCTCGGCTGTTTGATGGAAAATTGATCTGAAATGTAATTTTTGCGTCTGAACCTTTTGTTCGACGCCACCGAGCGAAACCTGCCCAACGTGGAGGAGTCTGGAGACCGACTGAAGTTTTCAAAATGTCTCGTTTTTCATGCCGTGAAGATTCCTGAAATGTAACTTTAGCGGACGTTTAATACGACTGCTCCTGGATTTAAAAAAAGAAATCAAAATGAATTTAAAGCGGCTGGAGCAGCAGGTGGCAATCAGCTGTTAGAAATATAAAGCTAACGTAATATTTAAATTAAACAAACTGAAAACAACAGTAAAGGCAAAATACATTTTAAAAATCACATCTAGTCAAACCAAAATTAAACAATAAAACAACAGATGGATGACTCTAAATGAAAATGCAACAAATCAGTAAAATAATAAGAAAGAGGGACATGATAGAGAATCCACCTTAAATCTAAGAAACCACCTTAAATCTGAGAATCCACCTTAAATCTCGGAGCAGTAAAAGGCCAGCTAATTAAACACTCAAATTGAAAACTGGAATAATTTAGGTTACATGTGGTAAATATGGTTTAAATATATGCATTTGAAAACTTTAAATTAAATGAGAATTGAAGTAATAATAATAATAAATCCATATAAATATTAGAGTGAATATTTACTAGAACTAGCAGTAACAGAATTCAAATACATTAAATCAAAACTAGATTTGACAGTTTTAGTATTTCAAAAGTAAAAGTGTGAAGTCATCAACTCACCGTTACACGCGTGTAAAACAGGCTTTCTGTGGTAGAGAACAGACAGGTGGGACCTACCTGGACGGCTGATGCTCGCTGTTCTTCTTCCAGCTGCTGACTGACCGACTAAATATCCGGCCTGAGGGGAGGAGAGATGAAAGGACGGAGGAAGAGGAAGGACGCAGGGAGAGGAGACGAGGACGCTTCCTCTCTTTTATTCTGATAATGACACGAACAGACAATATGGAGACACACACACACATTTACACGCCGGCCAGTGACACTCGCTGTGACCTGTGTGTTTGTTAAGGGGTCCTAGTGGGGACCTGAGAGTTTTACAGTCTGCGAGGACACGAGTGGAATAAAGGGACACCGGAGGGCTCAGGTTTAAAGAAGAAGCCAAATGAACCTGGAAGTGCATTATGTCACTGAGAGACCTCATAAAGGTAGAAGTACAGTGAGTGTGAGTGTGTGTGTGTGTGTGTGTGTGTGTGTGTCAGTAATTGTGAGCATCTGCTGTCCTTTTATTGAAGCCCTGCAGGCTGCAGACCTTATCACACACACACATCTACACACACACCAGCTCTGTTTACACTGAACTGTTTCACGTGTGCTCGTCATACATGTAGCCGCACATGCAAATAATAAAGAAACACTCGTTAAAGGTCACGTCTGATACAGATACCGGCCGCTCTGGTACCTGCCGGCTTCAGCCCAGCGCTCTGAACATCACCCATCACATCCTGCAGACGTCCAGCTGCCGGCTTCGGTTCAGGGATGGAGGTGAAGTCGTGGAGGCACCTGAGGGTCTGAGAGGATCCGGAGCTCAGCGATGCTACAGTCTGACAACAGGAGAGACGAGGACGCTCATCATCAAGCAACATCCGAGTCCTGACTAGAAGAAACTTCACTAATAATCAGTTTTACCTTCATATTCAGAGTGTGAAGGTCAAAGGTTTGGTACAGAAGATGAGACCTTCCACTAACCGTGACTCACATCTGCACCTGTCCAGGGCCACAGGTGAAAAGTAACCTCTTGGCTAACTCCACATATTCACACAGTCACTCTGGAAACTATTCAGTCTGTGTCCTCGTCACGTTTCACGGCTGTGGGAGTTTTATTCTGGAGATACTAACTCGTCTCCACGGTCAGATGAAAACCCTCCTAACAGAACGTAGGTTTGGGTCCAAATAACAAACAAGTGAACCCTGAAGTGGACCTGAGGCGGGGCAGCAGCACCTCCAGACTGTCTGCTTCACTCTGGAAGCCAAAGAAGCTCCAGGGTCCGTGTACGTCGCGGCCATTCGTTTTCCTATTTTGAGATTTCAAAATAAAAACGAAAAATAAACCGTTTCCCATTTCTTTCAGTGATAATACAAAATGAAAAACAGAAAACGGCCCTAATTCATTATCCATTATCCGTTATCTGATTTAATTAGATGTGTTTGTAAATGAAAATTGTGCCGTGGCCTGATGAAGACCCACTGTGGGGTCCAAACGTTGCTTGGCTCACATTGTTCACTATTTCACAGTGGACTTTTCACCAGCTAAAGGAACAGAAAACCTCCAAACCTCCCCAAAAACATCCCGAAAAGCAGCCGAACGCTAGCAATTTAGCGCTAGCGGCAGAGCTAGCGGCACCACAAGGTCCCTCCAAAGGGACAAATAAACCCCACGCTGGTGAAAAGTCCACTGTGAAATAGTGAACAATGTGAGCCAAGCAACGTTTGGACCCCACAGTGGGTCTTCATCAGGCCACGGCACACAGCAAGGTCTGCTAACAGTGAGCTAACACTGGAGCTTTAGATACCAGATCCTTCCTCATCACAAGTCAGACGGGTCACGGAGCCAAAACCAACAGGAAGTAGAGAAATAAGTTTTAATTTTAATTTCCATTTACAAACACGTCTAATTAAATCAGATAACAGATAATGGATAATGAATTAGGGCCCGTTTTACATTTTTCATTTTGCATTATCACTGAAAAAACAGGAAACTGTTTATTTTTCGTTTTTATTTTGAAATCTGAAGATATGAAAACGAATGGCTGCGACGTAACGGACCCTCCAGTTCCCCACTTCATATCTCTGATGAGTTGAACCATACCTCTGTGTTCACGTTAACACGACTAACTCCTGTTCAGTTCTGTTCCTGGCAGAGATGGACTCCAGTTTATTGGAAGAACGCTTGTGTTGGATTTCAGCCGGTAAACCTGTCCCGGTGTCGTCATCGTCTCTGAAACGGATTCACTTCTCTGTGTGGTAATCAGCTTTAATCACCTGTAAACACTCGCACATCCGCCGCCTGACAGACGCAGCTCCAGCTCTAATGAGTCTTTATCGCGGCCTTCAGACCACATGAAGCGAAACCACACGGCTTCACACGGCGTGCAGCCCCTCAGACGGCTCTACCTGTCTCGTGTCTCCAGGTGTGTTTTAATCTCTCTGTGGTCTCTGCGGTGTCACGTATCAAACGGTCCCGCCTCACCTGAGGCCGCGGGGCTTCCAGGAAGGAAGCGAAGGCGGCGCTGTCTCCGCCGACTGATGCGGTCGAGCTTCAAACGCATCTTCACAACTTCTGAGGGTCGGGCGGCTGAAAGAGGCTGGATCAGAGGGGAGGGAAGGTATAAAACACACCTGAAGCAGCAGCAGCAGAGGCAGGATTACACCTGGAGACTCTACAGCCTGACATCCACACCAGCTTCTTCCTCGTGAGGACATTACCGAAGGACTTCATCACACTCTCCTGAGAACAGATCAACTACTCGACTGGAAGGCGAATAAATCCCCGTGGAGAGTCGGAGCTCTGGAGAAGCTGTGAACAGAAGCGTCCGAGTCGACAGGAGTGATTGATCGATCGATCGGAGGATGTGGGTGTGGCGCAGCGTCCTGTGTGTGTCTCTGGTCTGCGGTTTGGCTCTGGACTCCAACACCATCAGATCCTCCAAGGAGGCGACGCCGCAGAGCCCCGACCTGCCGGTAAGAACCAGAACCAGAACCAGGGTCACCCAGAGTCCAGCGTCCTCTTTGCTGTTAGACTCGTAGTTTCACTGAGGACATCTGGACTTGGCTGAGTCCAGATGTCCTCAGTGAAACTACGAGGAGTTTACAGGAAACGTTTCATGTGCATTTTAATGAAATATCCTGATTTTAAGCTTAGATCTGGTGAATTTTCCAGTCAGAAGGTTGATTAATAAAGAACACTGAACTAGTTTGGACCCTGCTGTAAATAAATATCTCAGTTTAGAGACATTAAAGGCAACATTCAGCGAGCAGCAGTGAAACAAACCTCTGACGTTTGTCTTGAAACTCTGAACTCCAAAACTCACTGCTGGGTTTTAGAGACACGTTTAATTTTGTTATTTAAAAAAAAAAAATACAAAATGAATTTAACATTATTTTCATTTATCACCAAGAAACTGTGAAACCAAAAGAATCATCAGATTTGACATAAGACGACAAAAACAAGACACAAAATGACAAAAATTAGACACAAAACGACAAAAATGAGACACAAAACGACAAAAATGAGACACAAAATGACAAAAATGAGACACAAAATGACAAAAATTAGACACAAAACGACAAAAATGAGACACAAAACGACAAAAACGAGACACAAAATGACAAAAATTAGACACAAAATGACAAAAATTAGACACAAAACGACAAAAATGAGACACAAAACGACAAAAATGAGCCACAAAACGACAAAAATGAGACACAAAATGACAAAAATGAGACAAAACGACAAAAATGAGATGCAAAATGACAAAAACAAGACATGAAATGACAAAAACCAAATGTATTGTTTGATTTATTGTCTTTGGTTAGATTCCATCACGCTTATGGTCTTTGTGATTGTACGTAACCTGCTTGTTATTATTACTATTATGATGTCCTGTGAAGTGATGGAGGCAACACTGCTGCAGACACACAGATGTAAACACGAGGCTACAGCCCAAAATAATAAACATCCCATAATAATGAACTTGACAGGCCTCGGCAGAGATCAGACTAACAGTGAAGTGATGCTCATGTACTCGTAGAGAAAACCCTTCATTTAAACTGATGTAAACAGAGCTGCTGCTGAAGGTTTAACCAGCCATCAGTGTTAAAACAGTTCAAATTAACAGCAACATGAATCCAGAATCATCATATTTAACACTCATCTTACCACAGAGTCAGTACTTTTATCTTCTCCTAAGTTCTGAATGCAGGATTTTACTTTTAGTTCACATCTGGGCTTTTTAAGGATTCTTCCATCACTGATATTTGATGCTAAACTTCCATAAGAAATAAGCTGAAGGCCACTTTTTACAGTTTAAATGTAATCTTAAGGCTACAGTTCTTCAACAGACAACTCTCCTGACGAACACCTTCAAACAAACGTAACTTAAACATGCAGCAGCTTCTTTACTGAACCTAAAACAGCATCATGAACGACAGAGGAGACCCTGACGTGTTCGCTGTAGTACGGCGGTCGTGTCTGCTCTTGTTCTGAAGAGCAGAATGAATCACTGAGGAAACAGAAACCACATAATTACAATTACAGAAGAGTGACTGAGCTGGAAACCCAGATCAGAACATGAGGAACACGCTGCAGGTCGGTGCATCGTTCCTCCCAGACCTCCTGCATCATGTTAACACGTGGATCCGCACAGAGGTCCGGACTAACCTGTGTTTAGATTTAATTTAATTTAATTTGGTCACGTTCAGTCAGAGCTTTCTTCACAGTCATCACACAGAGGACTGTGCTGCTCACAAAAACAAGAAGCAAAATGACAAAAATGAGACATGAAATGACAAAAATGAGATGCAAAATGACAAAAATGAGACGCAAAATGACAAAAATGAGACATGAAATGACAAAAATGAGACACAAAATGACAAAAATGAGACAAAACGACAAAAACAAGACATGAAATGACAAAAACAAGACTCAAAATGACAAAAATGAGACAAAACGACAAAAACAAGACATGAAATGACAAAAACGAGACACAAAATGACAAAAACGAGACATGAAACGACAAAAATGAGACATGAAATGACAAAAATGAAACACAAAATGACAAAAACAAGACTCAAAACAACAAAAATGAGACATGAAATGACAAAAATGAGACTCAAAATGACAAAAATTAGACAAAATGACAAAAACAAGACATGAAATGACAAAAATGAGACAAAATGACAAAAATGAGACATGAAATGACAAAAAAAATTATCTGTATCAAACCACACTACAAGCACCAAAACTATAAGAACTCATTCTGCATAATAATAATACTGGATTATAACTAATGATTTCTCCATGGGTTCATCACTTTACTGAAGCTGGTAATAAAGGTGGATGAACGACTTTATATCTGTTGAGTCTCCTCTCAGGGATCAATACAGCTATAAATTGATCTGTAATTTATGTGTTAAATATATCTGTATCATTACATAAATGTGCAGAGTAACTCCAGCTGTCAGATAAATGCAGTGCAGTAAACCAGTGGTTCTCAACTGGTGGGTCGCGAACCCAAAAGTGGGTCGCGAAGCCATTTTGAGAGGGTCGCAGAAGCAAAAAGTAGTGGTATAAGGTCTTTTATTTTGAAGGACGTGTTTCTTATGACTCAGTTTGCTTTCAGTAGCAGGATATTTAGAGGTGGTGACACCAGTAGTTGCCCAATATTAACCTCTAGATTTGGTTCTGCCAGCTTATTGGAGAAATTTAAGCTAAAACGTCCCAAAAATATAAGAAAATGTGCTCAGAATCTGTCGAAATGGGCCAAAATATGCCCAAAAGCGTCCAAATATACCAAAATTAGGAAAAAAATAAGCCCAAATTTTCCTAGTTGTATGACAATGTGTTGAGACTCCACCCAGATAAACCTTAATTTGTTAACAGGAACAGCAAACTTCAACAGTTTGGGTCGTGACTGTTATTAATAGAGACATAGTGGGTTCTGAGGCTGGACCAGCTGAGAACCACCGCAGTAAACAGCAGCTGTGTTTATTTAAAACAGAAATACTCTAGTACAAGTTACCTTGAAGTTCACCACGGAGCCGCTCGTCTGCTTTAGCGGGCTGTAGGGCTGCTTCCCGGGCAGGTGGACGGTAAGGCCGGGCTGCTGAGGCTGGAGCCGCTCCGACGGCCGCTGCTCCAGGATAATTAGAGTTGGCTAAATGTCGGCTAGAGCTAGCCGCGCTAAAGCTAGCCGCGCTAAAGCTAGCCGCGCTAAAGCTAGCCGCGCTAAGCTACATGTTTGACTGTAAGCTAACAAGCTAATGTCGTCACCGGCGGACGGAACCAACCTTCATCTGAGACAAACCGTCGCTTTTCTCCTCCCTCCGTTTTGATTTCGGTTGTTTTTCGACAGACTTTAGTTTCAGCAGCTCAGACATGAACCACCGGAGCTCCTCACCGGGAAACACCGCCGGTAACTCTCCGCCGGTAAACACCGACCGTTTGCACCTGCTAGGACTGAACCACTTCATGTAAACAGGAGGGGTGTTTACTTTATTTTGCCAAAAATAAGAAAAGAACAATCAGAAGAAGTCGAATCGGTATATTTTAATTAAATATAGTAGTGCTGTTAGTGTATTAATAAGTTAATGCTATAAAAATGTACCAAACGTTCTAATATATTTTTGTCCCCCTGTCAAACACAAGCACTTAGTATCGCCCTGAACGCCTCCCGCCTCAAAATGGCGCCTGAAAAATGTTTTTATAGTTTCTTTGTTAAATTTTGCTGCTTTTGAGAAGAACTTAAAGGCTGTTGTAGTTTAACAGGTTAGATTAACAGTTAATTCAGTTTAAAGTCTGAGGCATAAATCAAGTGATAAAGTTCAGAGTCTAACTGTGACATCACTGTGACCTGTCCAGCAGGATCGTTCCCATGGCGACCAGACGGAGATGACCTCCAACTCCCGGCGCCGACCAACACCTGGATGTTCTGCACCTGACTGCAGCACACCTCCGGTCAGTGACTGATGACACAATCATCCTGGAAGCTGCAAGAATTAGTCAGTTCATTAAAACATGCTTCAGTACAGGCTTCACTGTGTTGTAGTATCGAGAGAAACCCAGCAGAACCCACACGTTTCCACTGAGCAGCACTTTAGAAGAAGAAACCTCCAGCAGAACCAGGCTCAGGGAGGGCAGACATCTGCCTCGACTGGTCGGGGGGAGGTTAAAAGGAAGACAGCTGCTTTAACAACTGAATAAAGATGAAAAACATCCGATTCTGGTTTTATCGATTGTTTTTGGGAAATCAATGACTGAAATAAGTATTGTTAAGAAAAGAAAACCTTCGTCATTATTACAATAACAGAAGTGGTTGAAGAGCTCAGTATCAGCTTGAAACAGGAAACAGACTCTCAGTGCTGAAGTCCAGTGTTCTGTCGACCCGTCCATCAACCCCGACCTCCTCCATACGCTAACTTCATGCTCTGTCTGACTCCTTACTACTAGATGATGAAAAATGACCAGCAGAGGGCGCTAACAGTGAATCACTATTCTGGGTTGTAATAAGCTGAAGAAAATGAATTGAGAAAATGAATTAGAAATACATAAACACAATCAATAATCTGTCTGTGTGTGTATTGATCAGAGGGGCGGCTGCAGTAACAGGGCTCAGAGGAGGCCGTCTCCTGCAGACAGACAGGTGGACAGACAGCGAGACAGAGACACAGACAGACAGAGGGACACCGACGGCTTCAACCGGACTAAAGGTGAGTGACTGAACGTGGACTCCGTCTCCCAGAGTGCACCGCTGCAGGCCCTGACCCCCCCTCCCCCCTGTGTGTGTGTTGCAGCCCAGGAGATGGCGAGCTGCGTGCGATCAGGTGACTGCGCCGCCGGCCTGTGCTGCGTCCGGTACCTGACCGGGAAGCGCTGCCAGCGGATCCCGGTGGAGGGCGAGGCCTGTCTGCTGCGAGGCCCCACCAAGCTGAGGAGGAACCTGGGCCGCTGCGACTGCGATGCCGGGCTGAGCTGCACCGCCGCCGGCCGGGCCGAGCCGGGCAGGACCAAGGGCCAGGGGGTGTGTCTGCCCCGGGCCAGGCAGGGCCAGAGGAAAACAAGGCATTCTGGGAAGAAGAGGAGGACGGCGGAGCGGAGCTGCTGATGGACGCCACGAACTCTGTAGCTTCTTATTTAAACCTCGTTCAGTCTGTAGAAAGTTCTAGAAGCTTCGACCTTCGGGGTGCATCGTCACCTGTGGCGGCCATGTTGGAAGTCTTTAGATAATCACAGCTAGTTAGCGTAGCATCGTGTCGGCTGGGAGACAGACAGCCGAGCCCATCGCTGGTCCCAAACGGAGCCCCAAAAGTTCACTCTCTCCGTCACCGTTACTTTGTTCAGTACAAGTCAATAAAAACAAAGCTGATCTTACCTGTTCCCAGGTGTGTGTGGGCGGGGACAGGCTGGGTTTGATTGACAGCTCTTCATTTAACTTACAGGAAGTGAGGTCACAATGAAAACATCCTGGAGAGAGAAAACGACCACACAGACACAGAGGACGGCACACCGGCAGAAATCAGAGTTAAATGAAAACATCACAGTGTTTTTTTCTCTCCACCAGAAGCTGAACTGGGTTTTTAACATTTTGAGTTTAAATTTTGACAAAGGACCAAACAGATCTTTGATGTCAGACATGATGATGCTGCAGTTTCTAATATTTAAGGTCTTTCATGTCGTCAGTCTTTCTCTTTTATTTATGTAACACATACGATCCGTGTTTTGTGTTGACTTTTATTTTCTGATGAATAAACTTCCTCAGCCACTGCTGTTTCACCGTGTCGTCTGTCGTCTGTCCTGAGTCCTACAGGAGGTCACTAGAAGACATGATGGTACTAGGAGGCTCTAAAGAGCTTTAACATGTCCTCCTAGTATCTGGACATGTTCATCCAAGACGAGAGGAGAAACGTCTTCCTTCACGACATCCTTCCTTCCTTCTATTCTTCCTTCCTTCCATCCTTCTTTCTTTCCTTCCTTCCTTCTATTCTTCCTTCCTTCTATTCTTCTTTCCTTCCATCCATCCTTCCTTCCTTCTATTCTTCCTTCCTTCCATCCATCCTTCCTTCCTTCCATCTATCCTTCCTTCCTTCTATCCCTCCTTCCTTCCATCCATCCTCCCTTCCTTCCATCCATCCTTCCTTCTATCCTTCCTTCCTTCCATCCATCCTTCCTTCCTTCCATCTATCCTTCCATCCTTCCTTCCTTCCATCCATCCTTCCTTCCTTCTATCCTTCCTTCCTTCTATTCTTCCTTCCTTCCATCCATCCTTCCTTCCTTCCTTCTATTCTTCCTTCCTTCCATCCATCCTTCCTTCCTTCTATCCTTCCTTCCTTCTATTCTTCCTTCCTTCCATCCATCCTTCCTTCCTTCCTTCTATCCTTCCTTCCATCTATCCTTCCATCCTTCCTTCCTTCCATCCATCCTTCCTTCCATCCATCCTTCCTTCTATTCTTCCTTCTTTCCATCCATCCTTCCTTCCTTCTATTCTTCCTTCCTTCCATCCTTCCTTCCTTCCATCTATCCTTCCTTCCTTCTATTCTTCCTTCCTTCCATCCTTCCTTCCTTCTATCCTTCCTTCCTTCCTTCTATCCTTCCTTCCTTCCATCCTCCATCCTTCCTTCCATCCTTCCATCCATCCTTCCTTCCTTCTATCCTTCCTTCCTTCTATCCTTCCTTCCTTCTATTCTTCCTTCCTTCCATCCTTCCTTCTATCCTTCCTTCCTTTTATCCATCCATCCATCTATCCATCCATCCTTCCTTCCTTCTATCCTTCCTTCCTTCTATTCTTCCTTCCTTCCTTCCTTCTATCCTTCCTTCCTTCCATCCTCCATCCTTCCTTCCATCCATCCTTCCTTCCTTCTATCCTTCCTTCCTTCTATCCTTCCTTCCTTCTATTCTTCCTTCCTTCCATCCATCCTTCCTTCCTTCCTTTTATCCATCCATCCATCTATCCATCCTTCCTTCCTTCCATCTATCCTTCCTTCCTTCTATTCTTCCTTCCTTCCATCCATCCTTCCTTCCTTCTATCCTTCCTTCCTTCTATCCTTCCTTCCTTCTATTCTTCCTTCCTTCCTCCATCCTTCCTTCCATCCTTCCATCCATCCTTCCTTCCTTCTATCCTTCCTTCCTTCTATTCTTCCTTCCTTCCATCCATCCTTCCTTCCTTCCTTTCATCCATCCATCCATCCTATGAGGTCACCAAAGTGTGAACAACCAGGATGTTAATTCACAGAAGTATCAAAAATGTAAATACTAGCCCACCGAAGCATCAAAACCCTGGATGTTACCACTCAGACATGTTAGAAACCTGGAAATAACCACAAAAAAGTATAAAATATCCAGATTTTACCACACAAACCTGTCAAAAACAGGATATTTATGAACAAACGTGTAGAAAAATGAATGTTAATCCTCAAAAACGTGAAAAACCTGGATATTAACCACAATAAAGGACCAAAGTCTGTCCTAACGGTGACCTGGACGACTGAGAACCTCCATCATGGTCTTTGCCGCTTCCTGTTTGAGGATGTGACGGGCTGCAGTCCTCAGAGTGTCCAGCAGGAGGCACCGGTTCCTGCAGACTTCAGGTGTTTTACAGACCTTTGTTCGCTCCAGGTAACTGAACACTTCCTCCACCAGATAAGTCTTTAAGTAATTTTAGACATGAGTCATCCTGGTAATGTAAAACAAATCATTCTATGCGTTTTCATAACTCTGGACCAGCTTCTAGCCAGTAAAGGAGCAAACACACGTGTTAATTGTCAAGGCATGTTTTGTTTTATTTTCTTATTCATTTTTTTTTTTGACTTAACAAAAAAAAAAAAAAACAACCGTCGGGACTTTGTGGAAAAGAACGTTAATGCAAAAGAAACTTCCAAAAGGCAAAGTCACAGATGCAGCAACTTGATTTCGACAACAGAATAAAAAAATAAGGGGGGTAATCAGCTGAATCTCCATCGATAGGAATGTTGAATGGTGGAGGGGGCGGAGCCTACGGGGGGGCGTGGCTACAGGGCGAGCAGGAAGGGTTCAGTGTGGAGCTCAGAGCTGCCCGCAGTCGGCGATGGCGATCTTGCCGCTGGTTTTGCCGCTCTGGGAGCCTCTGGCCTCCATCGCAGACACCACGTTCATCCCCTCGACCACTTTGCCGAACACCACGTGCTTCCCGTCCAGCCTGCAGGTAGAACGCAAGACTCACTCACTGAACACAAGAACGTGAATGAATACAGCAACAGAGGAGGCAGTAGTTGGAGATGCATCCAACATGGAGGAACATCTCCCTACAGTTGATGAGACATCAGCTGTAGGGAGATGTTCCATGTTCCATGTTCCATGGAAACATGGAGACCGTTAACATCTAGGCAACACCTGTGGACACAATTCCAGGCTTCAGTGTTCGTACCATGCGGTTTTATCTGTGCAGATGAAGAACTGGGACCCGTTGGTGTTGGGTCCGGCGTTGGCCATGGACAGGATACCGGGACCGGTGTGCTTCAGCTGGAAGTTCTCGTCGGCGAACTTGTTACCGTAGATGGACTTTCCCCCGGTTCCGTTGTGGTTGGTGAAGTCGCCACCCTGCATGGTTGGGGGGAAAAATAAAACACATTAACGCCACTAAAAAAAAACAACTGGTGAACAAACCCAGTGCGGCTGCATCTTTCCCCACCTGGCACATGAAACCAGGGATGATGCGGTGGAAGATGGAGCCCTTGTAGCCGAAGCCCTTCTCACCAGTGCAGAGGGCACGGAAGTTTTCAGCCGTCTTGGGCACCACATCGGGGTAGAGCTGTGGAAACAAACCAAAGAGCAGAGCCAAACGTCAGCATGGTGGACACGAAGTGATCGTCTGCAGCTCAAGTTGTGAAATCTCTTCACTCCCTAACATCTGGCTCGCTGCCACTCGGGGCTGTGAGCCAGAACCAGTGGGTTTATCAGACACGCTGCACTTTGCTGTGTGGAGCAACTCGTTACGCAACAACAACCACATCTGCACAAAGGTCCAGCTGCAGGTCAGAGTCGAACTGAAACCTTTCATCCGTTAGCTCAGCAGTCTGCAGCCTTTTTCACAGTACGGACCGGTTTCAAGCAAGACGGTGTTCTACTGACCGATCATGGCTGGATGGTGGTCTGGTGTAAAAACACGCTGCAGAACAGAACAGGTCATTGTGTAGTAAACGTGTCGCGTCACGGTCACACAGGAATGCGGCACTGCACCACGCTGGATATCTGCATGGCTGCAAGTATGTTGGGGGTGGGGGGGGGCAGCTGCTGCACGGCTTCATGCAGCAGTAATGCAGTAATGCAACCCACAGCTTCATAATTCAGGAGGCGTCTGCAGCTCTGGTTACCTGAACATGACCAGGGTCTGCAGGTCCCAGTCGAGGCTCGGGTTCAGACGCAGCTGCTGTAGTCTGGTTCAGTCACACCTGAACACACCTGCAGCAGCTGCATCAATCTTAAATAGCTCTGACCAGTAAAACCAGAAATCTAATCCAGTGGAACAGCTGCTGACGTCAGACGTCACCCAGTCTGGATGTGGTGATCCTACTCATGCTGATCTCAGATCATCTCCGTTTTGCGTAATTTGAGTTAATTATTCTCATCCTGTCTGTGCAGCAGCTCAGTCACAGACTGCAGTAAAAGATGATCCAACAGTTCAACCACCTATAAAGACTCATGCAGTTGATGCATTGAAGGGGATTTAAAACGTGTTAATTAAACTGCACATCCCTGAAACTGGAACAACAACTGGTCATTAATCAGCTGACTACAGGCTGTAATCAGAGCCCGTTAATGAGGCGGTCCAGGTCTGGAGAGCCGACATGTTTCTCCGCAGTGTGCTGTGCTCGGTACCGCCCATCACGGAGCTCAGCGACCAGCACAGCACAAAATGGCTGGACGCGTTAGCAGCATGCTAACCCTTTAGCTTGCAGTTGTCTGCGCGGCGGATATAAATAACCTGCGTAACAATGGAGCCACTATAGCCGCCATCATGAGTTATGTAACGTCCCGCTTACTCACCACGGCCACACGCAGCCGCTCAGCGGGTACATCCGCATTTTTACCCCAGATAGGGCTCCCCTCCCCCCGCTGACAGACCGCGTCAGCGCCGTGGAACTTTCCAGAACCGCTGCTCCAGACCAGCTAATATGTTAAAGTAAATATTGACCGTCACACCGAGCTGTGCTCTGAATGTCCCCACGTTTAGGCCGGAATGACGGGGAGCAGCCGGCGGGGAGCAGCGGAGGATCGACGGCGTTGGAGGCCGCGGAGCTGCAACAAAGAGCAGCGCGGGCACACGACGTTCAGTTAGCATTAGCTGCGGCAGCTAGCCGGTGGAGCGGACGGCCTAATCTCTGCGGGGCGGTGTGGCTCTACAGACCGGATTAAAACCTTAACTCTGGCTCTTCACTTAGGGCTGAAACTGTCCCGGCGCCGTTAAATCACGATTACACTCCGACTTCACCACATTATTGGGACGAGCATTACAATTACTGCAGCATAACGGAGCTGCTTCCACCGCAGAGCCGTTCTCTCCGTTAGCTCACCGAGCAGCGCTGGCTACCAGCCACAAACACGTGCACATGCTCCCGCCATGACATCGGTGACAGACCGGCGAGCTGCCCGGAGCGGAGCGGCTCAACCCGCGGTTCATTCAGCCTCTGAGCCGTTAACCGACCAGACACAAAGCAGAGCGGCTCCTCAGCACCGTGAACCTGCCCGCGGGCTAACATTTCCCCCACCCAGCCCTCTGGTACTCACTGCCGGCGACACGCTGCCTACAGCGGCCACTCACCTCCATCACGACCCGGCCGAGCTCTTTGCCGTCAGCGGTGACATCGAAGAAGACTCTGGTGCTGGCCATTACAGCGGCTGTAGCGGAGACGGTGGACTGAGAGTTTTCCGGTGAGAGGACACGGCGGGCCGCAAGGAACCGAAAAAGATGGAAGCGTCTGAATTAATTTTATATAAGACGCCAGTGGGAGGCGGGATGTTACAGCCAGCCAATGGGTGACGCGGAGGAGTTGTACCGACATTCGTTTCAGCCAATCAGCTTCCCGAGCGGCACAGTTTGGTTTTTACTGGTCTGTCATTTACCGACACTTTTCACGGTGTGTTTGATTTCGTGTCGGGCGGTGCCGCTGAGAGGTTTCGGGTTTGTCACCGTGTGTTACCGCCCCGCTTCGGTGTCGCGGTAACAGAATTAAACCCATGAGTGCCGTTGCAGCGCGCGCTACAGGTGATTGACAGATCTGGCTTCCAATCGGTGCAGCGCACGCGGTGAGTGACCGTTGAGCCCCTCAGTAAAAGCGCGCTCCCGCTGTCGGGGTTAAACGTAGGTGCGCGGTCACGCGGTCAGGGCGCGGTCCGTCCTGTTCTCTGCACGCGGAACAAAGTTAATGTGGAAAGTTTCTGCAGTGAGAGAGCTGACGTCACACAGCTGCTGCGGCTTGGAGCTCAGTTTAACCTGAAAATAACCTGAAAATAACCTGAAATTAACCTGATAATAACTTGAAAATAACTCGATAATAACCTGAAATTAACCCATTAACTACCTAAAATTAACTGATAATAACCTGGAATTAACCCATTAACTACCTAAAATTAACTGTTAATAACCTGAAATTATTCCAATAACCTGAAATTAACTCGATAATAACTTGAAATTAACCTGATAATAACCTGAAATTAACCTGATAATAACGTGAAATTAACCTGATAATAACCTGAAATTAACCTGATAATAACTTGAAATTAACCTGATAATAACCTGAAATTAACCTGATAATAACGTGAAATTAACCCAATAATAACCTGAAATTAACCCAATAATAACCTGAAATTAACTCGATAATAACTTGAAATTAACCTGATAATAACCTGAAATTAACCTGATAATAACGTGAAATTAACCTGATAATAACTTGAAATTAACCTGATAATAACCTGAAATTAACCTGATAATAACGTGAAATTAACCCAATAATAACCTGAAATTATAAGCCTGTTGGCTGTAAACGCCACCATGGCTCTGACACTCAGGGATCCACTGATTCTCAGACCATAACAACGCTGTGGTTCAGGGTTCTGTGGTAGTTTCCAGGAAATACACTCAAAGATTAGTTCAAGTAATGAGAAGCAGCAAAATCTAAAAGACAGAAAGTAGAAAGGCCTAAACAGATAAAGTAATGGATGGTTGGAGTTAGCGAAAATGGTCAGCTAAAAGAAACAAATGGTTAGCGAGAAGTGATAAATAGTTAGCTATAAGTGATAAATAGTTAGCTATAAGTGATAAATCATTAGCTATAAGTGATAAATAGTTAGCTGTAAGTGATGAATAGTTAGCTATAAGTGATAAATAATTAGCTTTAAGTGATGAATAGTTAGCTATAAATGATAAATAGTTAGCTGTAAGTGATGAATAGTTAGCTATAAGTGATAAATAATTAGCTTTAAGTGATGAATAGTTAGCTATAAATGATAAATAGTTAGCTGTAAGTGATGAATAGTTAGCTATAAGTGATAAATAATTAGCTTTAAGTGATGAATAGTTAGCTATAAATGATAAATAATTAGCTTTAAGTGATGAATAGTTAGCTATAAGTGATAAATAATTAGCTATAAGTGATAAATAGTTAGCCTTAAGTGATGAATAGTTAGCTATAAGTGATAAATCATTAGCTATAAGTGATAAATCATTAGCTATAAGTGATAAATCATTAGCTATAAGTGATAAATAGTTAGCCTTAAGTGATGAATAGTTAGCTATAAGTGATAAATAGTTAGCTATAAGTGATAAATCATTAGCTATAAGTGATAAATAGTTAGCCTTAAGTGATGAATAGTTAGCTATAAGTGATAAATAGTTAGCTATAAGTGATAAATCATTAGCTATAAGTGATAAATAGTTAGCCTTAAGTGATGAATAGTTAGCTATAAGTGATAAATAGTTAGCTGTAAGTGATGAATAGTTAGCTATAAGTGATAAATAATTAGCTTTAAGTGATGAATAGTTAGCTATAAATGATAAATAGTTAGCTGTAAGTGATGAATAGTTAGCTATAAGTGATAAATAATTAGCTTTAAGTGATGAATAGTTAGCTATAAATGATAAATAGTTAGCTGTAAGTGATGAATAGTTAGCTATAAGTGATAAATAATTAGCTTTAAGTGATGAATAGTTAGCTATAAGAATAGAAAAATAACAAATAATGAGCTAATAGCAACAAATTCTATACTATACTGTCCGACACTGTACACTGTACTATACTAAATGCTATCATATTATACATTATACTATACTAAATGCTATGCTATACTATACCATAAGCTATACTATACTATATATACTATATGCTCTACTATATACTGTGCCAGAATGATCCTTTTATTGTGTCAAATGTTAGAAAACGTCGACCAAACTCAGATTCAGTTCATGTCGTGAACAACAGCTGGACCCGTGGGTTCACCCTAACCCTAACCCTAACCCGTCACCTGTTCACCAGGTGTGTCAAATAGCTAAAAGTACTGTTTCAATGGTAGAATCAGTTAATGGATGATAAACTGAAGCTGTTAGCAGTCAAAAGATCAATGGTCAGTATGGAACAGTTAGCAACAGGCTAATGTTTGTAACAGCTGAGGACAAACAAGTGTGTAGAATTAATGGATAAAAACAGTCAGTAAACATAATGAACGCATGTAGCATCGATGCTAACAGACCCAAACACTGACGACTTTATAAATGATGTATATCAGTAAATATCTGGTCTGTGACATCAGAGAGGAGCTCAGCTGACTGTTTTAATAATCCAGTCTTTGTTTCAGACGTTTCTACAGCAGCATGTCAACCGAACGTCTCCCCCGGTACGTTCCTCTGCTGCCCCACAGACCGTCTGACCTCACAGCGTCCTGTCAGTCTGACAAACCTGAAGCATGAAGCCTTTCAATGGAACAACACACTTCTGCATTTCCTCAGGTCTTCATCAAACGCAGAACGTTCACCACCATCAGCCCCCAGAACCATGAACGGGCCTCAGCAGGGTCCCGCAGAAACCCACTGGACAACACAACAGACTGGATCTGGAAATACTGTTCGTTTTCTCAGGTTGAAATAAAGTGAATCAGTTTCATCCGACAGAACAAATGACTGTAAATTAACATGTTGCTTCTATGATTTTACTGTTTATTATCAGGCAAAGTCTGTAAAATAACTCTGACAGACGTGTTTACTATCTTCAACTATTAATATTTATATTCTGTCCCTCAAATAACTGCAGATATCTTTAAATGTTTTATTGTAATGTGAATACAGTAATAAAAATATAGCATCATTTTACAGCCTAACATTGTTTTTTTAAATTACCATTAATAAAAATACAAACTTATGATGTGGACATTATTTACAGCGTGGATAGTTTGTTGTTGTTGTTTTTTACAGTTAACATGTAAACTGAAGCTTTACGTTGTGAATTTATTAGTTATTATCTCTGATGAACAACAGTGAATTGATTTAACAAACTGCAGTTAAAGGAGTTCATTTTTTACAGTGTAGTCTGACTGACGTCTGCTTGGTTCTTCACTGAAGCATCAACAGGTTTCTGAGACGTCTTTAAAGACATGAAGTCAGGCAGGATCAGGAGGAAACGCAGCTCTGGAGGATCGGCCTCCACCACTGACCTTTAATGACCTCTGATGACCTCTGATGACCTCTGATGACCTCTGATGACCTTTAATGACCTCTGATGACCTCTGATGACCCGTGCTCGATGCTCAGAGTGAAGCGGTGGATGCCAGCATCATGGAGGACGATTTTCCCCCCGACCAGTAAAAGCAAAGCTGAGCTCTGCTGGTAGTGAGGTTCAGGTTCCCAGAACAAACCAGTAAGAACCAACCGGTCTGTTAGCGGGTCGAAGCATCAGGTCCTTCAGACGTCAGTGATGCTGCAGCGTCTCAGGTTCTCTGCTCCCTGATAATAAGTTCTGTAAAATGTTTTGGATAAATTTTTCTAGTTTGTTTTTGTTTTTTCACATTCAAACAAAACCTGTGAGTCTGTTTTAAAGGTTCAGCATCTCCAGAACTGATAGAAATGAACAGACAGAATAGATTCATCAGATCAGAACGACTGAATGGATCCAGCAGAGGACACAGGTCAAATACTGGACCCTCATCTAGACCCTATGAACACCAACATCTAGACCCCTATGGACACCAATATCTAGACCCTATGAACACCAACATCTAGACCCTATGAACACCAACATCTAGACCCTATGAACACCAACATCTAGACCCCTATGAACACCAACATCTAGACCCTATGAACACCAACATCTAGACCCTATGAACACCAACATCTAGACCCCTATGAACACCAACATCTAGACCCTATGAACACCAACATCTAGACCCTATGAACACCAACATCTAGACCCCTATGAACACCAACATCTAGACCCCTATGAACACCAACATCTAGACCCCTATGGACACCAATATCTAGACCCTATGAACACCAACATCTAGACCCTATGAACACCAACATCTAGACCCCTATGAACACCAATATCTAGACCCTATGAACACCAACATCTAGACCCTATGAACACCGACATCTAGACCCCTATGAACACTGACATCTAGACCCTTATGGACACCAACATCTAGACCCTATGAACACCAACATCTAGACCCCTATGAACACCAACATCTAGACCCCTATGAAAACCAACATCTAGACCCCTATGAACACCAACATCTAGACCCCTATGAACACCAACATCTAGACCCCTATGAACACCAACATCTATGAACACCAACATCTAGACCCTATGAACACCAACATCTAGACCTCTATGGACACCAACATCTAGACCCCTATGAACACCAACATCTAGACCCCTATGAACACCAACATCTAGACCCCTATGAACACCAACATCTAGACCCCTATGAACACCAACATCTAGACCCTATGAACACCAACATCTAGACCCCTATGAAAACCAACATCTAGACCCTATGAACACCAACATCTAGACCCTATGAACACCAACATCTAGACCCTATGAACACCAACATCTAGACCCCTATGAACACCAACATCTAGACCCTATGAACACCAACATCTAGACCCTATGAACACCAACATCTAGACCCTATGAACACCAACATCTAGACCCCTATGAACACCAACATCTAGACCCTATGAACACCAACATCTAGACCCCTATGAACACCAATATCTAGACCCCTATGAACACCAACATCTAGACCCCTATGAACACCAACATCTAGACCCTATGAACACCAACATCTAGACCCTATGAACACCAACATCTAGACCCTATAAACACCAACATCTAGACCCTATGAACACCAACATCTAGACCCTATGAACACCAACATCTAGACCCCTATGAACACCAACATCTAGACCCCTGAACACCAACATCTAGAACACCAACATCTAGACCAACATCTAGACCCTATGAACACCAACATCTAGACCCTATGAACACCAACATCTAGACCCCTATGAACACCAACATCTAGACCCCTATGAACACCAACATCTAGACCCCTATGAACACACCAACATCTAGACCCCTATGAACACCAACATCTAGACCCCTATGAGACACCAACATCTAGACCCCTATGAACACCAACATCTAGACCCCTATGAACACCAACATCTAGACCCTATGAACACCAACATCTAGACCCCTATAGACCCTATGGACACCAACATCTAGACCCTATGAACACCAACATCTAGACCCTATGAACACCAACATCTAGACCCTATGAACACCAACATCTAGACCCCTATAAACACCAACATCTAGACCCCTATGAACACCAACATCTAGACCCTATGGACACCAACATCTAGAACACCAACATCTAGACCCCTATGAACACCAACATCTAGACCCCTATGAACACCAACATCTAGACCCCTATGAACACCAACATCTAGACCCTATGAACACCAACATCTGGACCCCTATGAACACCAACATCTAGACCCTATGAACACCAACATCTGGACCCCTATGAACACCAACATCTAGACCCTATGAACACCAACATCTAGACCCTATGAACACCAACATCTAGACCCCTATGAACACCAACATCTAGACCCCTATGAACACCAACATCTAGACCCCTATGAACACCAACATCTAGACCCCTACGAACACCAACATCTAGACCCCTATGAACACCAACATCTAGACCCTATGAACACCAACATCTAGACCCCTATGAACACCAACATGTAGACCCCTATGAACACCAACATCTAGACCCCTATGAACACCAACATGTAGACCCCTATGAACACCAACATCTAGACCCCTATGAACACCAACATCTAGACCCTATGAACACCAACATCTAGACCCTATGAACACCAACATCTAGACATCTATGAACACCAACATCTAGACCCTATGAACATCAACATCTAGACCCCTATGAAAACCAACATCTAGACCCCTATGAACACCAACATCTAGACCCCTATGAACACCAACATCTAGACCCTATGAACACCAACATCTAGACCCTATGAACACCAACATCTAGACATCTATGAACACCAACATCTAGACCCTATGAACATCAACATCTAGACCCCTATGAACACCAACATCGAGACCACTATGGACACCATGCTTCACGCCATGATGCTGCCACCACCGTGCTTCATATCATGATGCTGCCACCGCCGTGCTTCATATCATGATGCTGCCACCGCCGTGCTTCATATCATGATGCTGCCACCGCCGTGCTTCACCTCATGATGCTGCCACCGCCGTGTTTCACGTCATGATGCTGCCACCGCCGTGCTTCACCTCATGATGCTGCCACCACCATGCTTCACGTCATGATGCTGCCACCACCGTGCTTCATGGTGGGTATGGGGTGTTTGTGATGATGTGCAGTGTTCGGTGTCAGTAAATGTCGAGCCTAAATCTGCTCTTGATTAATTGATGATATGTAGATTTGACCTCGACATGTTTGTTAGTAAATTCTTTTGAAAAAGGTCAAATGAAATTGAGCAGAATTCAAAGTTTAAAACAATAAAAGGGGATGAACAGTGTTTACAAGCTGTACTACAGGTGAGCGATCACTCAGCTGCCCTTGTGAAGTCGTTTCCCTTGTTCCAGATTCTTCAGTACAAACAGGAGGAACCATGTCGTGTCTTTCCAGTGTGTGTTTATTAAATTACAAAGGTTATTATTTATTAGCATCGTTACTGAATCATCATGTACACTTTTATTTGTTCCCAGAAGCCACTGGGACATGGAGACACCACGACTGTCTGGACTCTAGTCACTTTACAACATACAGAATGACAGCGATGAGGAGGAGGAGGATGAAGATGAACCCTCGTTTTTCGTTCCATTTACACGCAGCGCCGACGACACACCTGGTGAACAGGTGATGTTCGAGAGCGTCGAGCAGCTTTGGCCTCGTTCACACGTTTCCTGTCGGGTGAATGTGAGAAAATCCAGATGTGACTTTCACTGAGCCACATGTGGAGCTCTGCGTCCTCACAAGGAGCTCAGAACCGTTCAGGACGCAGCAAAACCTGAACCCACGGGTCCAGCTGGAGTTCACGACATGAACTGAATCTGAGTTTGGTCGACGTTTTCTGACATTTCACACAATAAAAGGATCATTCTGGGTCATTCATGTGGAGATGTTCACCTACATACCAGTGAGTCCAGTGACTGACTGGATGAATGACGACATTCACAGAAGAAACATCAGAAGTTTCTCGTCAGATCAGGATGTTTGTACGCTGTGATGACCGTCCTGTATCATGACGACAAGCAGCTATTAAGAGGACTTTTTATGCATTACTGGGACCTTTAGGACCGTTTTAGGACGTCGTCAGTTCTTTCAGTGTTTCTGGTTCCACTGAAGATCCAACAGTTCCTGGACGACAGGAACGTTTCATAGAAAACATTCTGGCTTGAGAACGTTCTTCAGTCGTTACCACAGAACCTGAATGTTCCAGTAAAGATGTTGAGGAACAGCCTCAAACGTTCTTTGAACATTCAGTTAAAATGTCCTCTGAGGTGCTTTTGAATTCCCCAGTTGTTCTCAGGAGAACCGAGTCTGAGTCCTGCATTATATCAACCGTCTCGTCCCAAAAAGTGTCTTCAAACGTCAGAGAACCTCCCAGTATTCAGATTTCAGCGATGGAACAAAGACAAGCTGCACGTCTCAGCAGCATTTAGCTCTGTGGTTTTGAATCGTAGCATCTGCTTCACCGAAACGTCTTCGACAAACTCAAAGCTTCCAGATGCTACGATTGAAACCACGAGGCTGACCATGACCTAGAAGACTGAGAACCTTCACCGCTCAGACGGATATCTGACCTCACAGTCCGTCGGTATGAAAGCAGGAGGCGACGGTAAAACCTCCACGTCTGTTTAAATGCTGCTGGTCAGCTCCAGTCTCACACTGTGGCTCAGTTTAAATCAGGTTTCTGTTCAACGTCTGATCTTCCCTGGACTCTCGAAGCCTCTTTGTTCACACGTTTCAGTGTCTGCAGGACCAGAAGCTCCTTTAAAGCTCATCTCCACCTATTAAACCATCACACTTACATTTGGACCAGCAATATTCTGGCTTTATAGAACCACGGCGCTGCTTCCCCTGTTGTACCTACAGACCTCATCCACCAGCGTCCAACGCTTCCTTTTGGTTCAAACAGTCGATCAGAAGCCGTGAACGTGGTTTGTGGTCAAACAGCGGCGCTGCGTCGTCACGTTAAATAGTTCGGCAGCAGCAGCGACGCCGACGGAATGAAGGATGAAGCATCGAAATACAGATTCAGAGAATAAAAAACAATAAAATAAAGTTACCATGGAGTTCATCATAGTCAACACATCAAACAGTTCTCATATTTAAAAGTTGGTTTCTTGTTTTCGCTCCATCCTGTGCAGACGGCGGCCATGTTGGTCTGGCGGCCATGTTGTGGGCGGGCGACCAGACAAAGTATTTTACAGTAAAGTCTCTGCTTCAGATCCGGCAGCAGCGAGTTCAGGTTCAGTTGTTCTCGAAGAGCGACAGCAGGTCGTCGTTGTTGTTGTTTGGGAGGTCTGGAGGTCCGAGGTAGGACAGCAACTCGTCCGGGTTGGTCAACTCCGGAAGCAACTGCAGCAACGAACATGTCAAGAAAAAGTTACATTCAGCATGGTGTTCCTCAGGGTTCCACACTGGGTCCACCATATTTCACCACTGTACACAGGAGAGCACATTTACCTGACTGACTACAAGCTGAGTAGTTTTAGATCATTAATGTTTACATCACTAACATAAACTCTCTGATTGAAGCATTTGATGCTGTGACTCTTACTTTCCCTGAAGAACTCTGGACGTGAGAACAGCAGCACATAAACGGTCCTTTACAGGCTCCAAGGTCAGTGGAGGTTCTGAACTCTTTCACTTTATAAAGACAACATGAAATGTGTGAATCCAAACTGTAAATTCTAAATATATTAGTTTAATTTAAATTCTATCTAAACTGTTTCCAAGACTGAACCTTTACTGACAGACGGTTAAACTGCAGAAACAAACTCTGGTCTCTCGTTTCACTGGAACATTTTCAGGAGACCAGACTTCAATGATCAGAACAACCTGGGAGCTGCTTCATCAACAGTTAATTTATGGTCTAAACTTAATGTGTAAATGTTGACTCCTGTGCTCAGGTCAAGAAAAGGCTTCAGACACACAAACATGATTTCAACTTCTGATTTATCCGTCTGCTGCTGTTGTTGTTCAGGATTTACCTTTAAGACATAAAGTAAAACCTCCTGAATCAAAGTCTGAGTCTGGCTTCTACTTATTATTACTGCATCTATCTGATTATTATAGCATGATCATTATTAGTATTTACTATTATAATGATTATTATTATTGTTGTTATTGTTATTGTTATTATTATTACCATCTTTATTATTATTATTATTTAAAATTATTATTATTATTATTGTTGTTATTATTATTATTGTTTATTATTATTGTTATGTAATAAACCCAGTAGAACCTGCGTCTGGTTTCTACTTATTATTTGTTTTTATTATTATTATTATTATTATTGTTATTATTATTATTATTTATTATTATTGTTCTGTAATAAACCCAGTAGAACCTGCGTCTGGTTTCTACTCACGTCCAGAGAAGGTTCTGGAACCTCTCCAGACCCGCCCAGGCCGAAGGAGCCGTCGCCTTGGAGACGGGGATTCTGGTTGCTACGCTGCATCATCTGGTTCCCGCCCCCGAGCTGGGGGTTGCCATGGAGACCCTGCGACTGCTGCTGGGGGAGAGGAGCACCATGGGAGGTGGAGTCCAGACGGCCAGAGACGGACATCTGAGGGGAGAGGAGGCGGTCAGTGACCCGTTACTGCTCCGTATTGATCAGAGCTGATCGATCGGCGGCGCGTCGTTACCTGAGAAGCCAGCGGGTGGGGGGGAGGCTTGTCGGGGGTGAGGAGGGCGCTGGAGAGCTCCGACTGGTAGGAGAGGGGGGGAGGACCGGGGGAGGAGAAGTCCCCCCCGACACCAGGAGTCCCAGGACCACCGAAGTCTGAGAAACCAGCAGACTGACCAGGATAGGACGGAGCTGGAGAGATCAATACAGCTGATCAGGTCAATACATGTGATCTGATCAATACAGCTGATCAGATCAATACATGTGATCAAATCAATACATGTGATCAGATCAATACAGCTGATCAGGTCAATACAGCTGATCAGATCAATACAGCTGATCAGATCAATACAGCTGATCAGATCAATACAGCTGATCAGATCAATACATGTGATCAGGTCAATACAGCTGATCAGATCAGACCAGCAAACATTGACCTTCAGGGAACGCTTGAGGAACGTTCAGAGAACCTTCAGGGAACGCTTGAGGAACGTTCAGAGAACCTTCAGGGAACGCTGGATGTTCCCTCAAAGTTCCGCCAGTGTTTAGGAAATCATCCAGGAAACGTTCCCTGAAGGTTCTGAAGGTTCAGCAGACGGTAACCTTCAGGAGGGTTCTGGGAACGTTCCCTGGATGTTCTCTGAGAGTTAGGCAGAAAGTAAACCTCCAGGGAACATTTGGGCGGTGTTCCCTGGACGTTCTTAAAGGTTCTCTGATGTTCCCTGGACGTTCTTAAAGGTTCTCTGATGTTCCCAGTAGCAGGCAGTCATCCACGGAGAACCTAGCAGGAACGTTGAGGGAACGTTCCCTGGATGTTAGCTTTCATTTAGGGAACCACAATGTTCCCTGAAGGCTGAGCAGCCACTAAACACAGTGATCCAACCTCTACCTGGGCAGGTGATCAGAACCGTTACCTGGACCCGGGTAGTCCGGTGTGCTGCTGCTGGTGCTGCCCCCTGCAGGGAGGGGGGGGTAGGGCATCGGGGAGGAGGAGGGGCCCGAGGACGAGGGGGCGGGGCCTAGTGATGCAATCATCTCCATGACGCTGGGCAGAACCATGTGACTCGGGCTGAGGGTCCGGCAGCGCTTCAGAACCGGACCGTCTGACTCCTCCTTCACATGGAGGTCTGGCTTCACCGGGACCGGCTTCCAGCTGCAGACCGGATCGATGGTGATCTCCTCGTACTCAGAGCTGAGGACAGAGAGTCACAACCAGTCAGAACCAGGAGGAACCAGCAGGAACCAGGAAGGACCAGGAGGAACCAGCAGGAACCAGTCAGAACCAGTCAGAACCAGTCAGAACCAGGAGGAACCAGCAGGAACCAGGAAGGACCAGGAGGAACCAGCAGGAACCAGGAAGGACCAGTCAGAACCAACTTTTAATGAGCTGGTTCTGGGGAGGTTCTGACTGGTTCTGGTCGGTTTGATCTGGACTGACTGAGTTGAACTGAAGGTAGAGGGAGCTCCTTACTTCTGGACGTAGATGAGGATCCCCAGCATGTACTGGTCCACCTCCAGACCCTCCAGCAGGGCGGTTTTACTGGACAAACACACAAACATCAGATCAGAGTCCAGCTGAAGGACTCATGTTGAACATCAAACCCATCATCTCTATCAGTGAATGACTCCAGCTCAGGTCCAGAACCCTCAGGGGTCCAGGTAGGAGCTGGGGGTTCAGAACCCTGCATCGGATCGGTTCTTACTTGCAGACCGGACACCTCCAGGTCCCCCTCTCACAGTTGAGCTGCAGGTAGGACTCCAGGTCAAAGCACTGAAACAGAGGGGCCCAGGTTAGACCAGCAGGACCACCAGAACCACCAGACCCACCAGGGGACCGCTGGGCTGTGATTGGCTCTCACCTGGACGTGTCGGCAGTCGTGGCCTCTGGCCGGCAGCTGGATGCGGCGGAAGGTGATCGGACACTTTAAGGAGACTCTGATGGCCGTCTGCTCCACACCGTCCTCTCCGTTTAACCCGGGGGTCCCAGGGATGGAGCCGCTGCTGAAGTTCCTCTTTACTGAGAAGAAACACAGAGAGACGTCTAAGACCAGCAGACACCTGAAGACCAGCAGACACCTGAAGACCAGCAGACACCTGAAGACCTGCTCATACTACAAATACTACTGATAGTATTGATACTACCAGTACTACTGATACTACTAGTACTACTGATATTACTAGTACTACTAGTACTACTGATACTACTAGTACTACTGATATTACTAGTACTACTAGTACTACTAGTACTACTGATACTACCGTCCAAACTAACCAGACTGATTCTACTCCAGGTGTATAAGAGTGGATCCCGTCTCTAGATGATCCTTTAAATGGATCCCTCCATGGTCTCTAACTGTTCTGACCAACCTCCTACCAACATGCTGATAGGAGCCTTACAGTTTACCCAGAATGCACTTGTTAAAGTTTCCTCTGGTGGATGATCAGAACCTCTGATGGTTTCTGGGACTCTACAGACGTCAGACTGTTCTCACCAGGAGACATCCCATAATACTGATGAAGGTCTGAGGCTCATTGGAGGATCACTGTGGACCCCCTCTATGGACTCTAGGAGACATTCATGGTCTGAAGGTAGAACTCTGGTCAGTGATGAAGGACCAGAAGGTTCTGAGGAGGTCAGGGGACTCATTGATCCTTAATGCAGTGATACTATTGATTATAGATTGATGGAATCATGACGAGACGTTCAGTGAAGTCACTTAAAGACTGTTTGATTTCTTCCAGCTGTTCTCTGGTTCTATAAGGAGCCTGGGATGCAGACGAACGTACCGCCTTTAGATACATAGATGGATTCTGATGGATGCTGATAGATATTGATAGATATTGATCGATCAGACAGACTTACTCTTGGTGACACAGTGTTCTGCAGGCAGCAGCCTCTTCTTCATCAAACCCTGAAGCACTGACCGAACCGACGGACGATGAACCAGCTGGAGGACGAACAGGTGAGACTGGAGACACACAGAGACGCCAGGTGAGACCAGGCAGCTGGAAGCATCACGTGTGTGTTTGTGTTACATGTGTGTGTGTGTTACATGTGTGTGTGTGTTACATGTGTGTGTGTTACATGTGTGTGTGTGTGTGTTACATGTGTGTGTGTGTGTGTTACATGTGTGTGTGTGTTACATGTGTGTGTGTGTTACATGTGTGTGTGTGTTACATGTGTGTGTGCTACATGTGTGTGTGTGTGTGTTACATGTGTGTGTGTGTTACATGTGTGTGTGTTACATGTGTGTGTGTGTTACATGTGTGTGTGTTACATGTGTGTGTGTGTTACATGTGTGTGTGTGTGTTACATGTGTGTGTGTGTGTTACATGTGTGTGTGTGTTACATGTGTGTGTGTGTTACATGTGTGTGTGTTACATGTGTGTGTGTGTTACATGTGTGTGTGTGTTACATGTGTGTGTGTGTTACATGTGTGTGTGTTACATGTGTGTGTGTTACATGTGTGTGTGTGTTACATGTGTGTGTGTGTGTTACATGTGTGTGTGTGTGTTACATGTGTGTGTGTGTGTTACATGTGTGTGTGTGTTACATGTGTGTGTGTGTTACATGTGTGTGTGTTACATGTGTGTGTGTGTGTGTTACATGTGTGTGTGTTACATGTGTGTGTGTTACATGTGTGTGTGTGTTACATGTGTGTGTGTTACATGTGTGTGTGTTACATGTGTGTGTGTTACATGTGTGTGTGTGTGTTACATGTGTGTGTGTGTTACATGTGTGTGTGTGTGTTACATGTGTGTGTGTGTTACATGTGTGTGTGTGTTACATGTGTGTGTGTGTTACATGTGTGTGTGTGTTACATGTGTGTGTGTGTGTGTTACATGTGTGTGTGTGTGTTACATGTGTGTGTGTGTTACATGTGTGTGTGTTACATGTGTGTGTTACATGTGTGTGTGTTACATGTGTGTGTGTGTTACATGTGTGTGTGTGTGTGTGTTACATGTGTGTGTGTGTTACATGTGTGTGTGTGTGTTACACGTGTGTGTGTGTTACATGTGTGTGTGTGTTACATGTGTGTGTGTTACATGTGTGTGTGTGTTACATGTGTGTGTGTGTTACATGTGTGTGTGTGTTACATGTGTGTGTGTGTGTTACATGTGTGTGTGTGTTACATGTGTGTGTGTGTGTTACATGTGTGTGTGTGTTACATGTGTGTGTGTGTTACATGTGTGTGTGTTCTTACACAGCAGCAGGCCGTCACGGTGATCTGGATGGTGTTTCTGCCCGGCTGACACACCTGCTTCAGGTACAAAGGCTTATGGGAGGTTTTATTGTCGCCCCTCTCGATGGTCAGAGGAGTGGCGTTGACGCTCACCTGAGGACAGACAGGAAGTAAACAACCAGTTCAACCAGCGCAGGACAAACTGGACCGGAGTTCAGCCCAGTCTAAGAGCTGGTCGGTGTGAAGGAGGATAAAACCGAGGACCAGACCTGGACGGAGGCCGGCCAGTTGGTGTTCATCTGCCGGTCCTCGTGGTGGTAACACTTGAACTGCAGCTCCAGGTCGGGTCTGACAGAAACACAGTCCAGGTATTATATAAGTATATAGAGCTGGAGGAGCAGAGGTACAGAAACACACCAGGACACCTGCTGAACATCCCGACGTCAGAGGAGCCTTTAATTTAGCGTTGCACAGGAAACTTCTACACTGAAGAGAAGCAGAGAGTCGTGAGTTTATCAACACACAGACAGTCTGATCACATGATATATATAAATGATGTATAACTGGTCGCCTATAGATGGAAACTGTTTGAGAGCAGCTGAGTGGTCGCCGTGTCCGTGTTTGATTACGTGTCGCTTTATTGTGTGTTGTTTAGGGGTGGGAATCAAAGGGTACCTCACGATACGATACATGGATCACATACCGATACATCACGATACCTCTGACAGAAAAGTACAAAACACCTGTAAAAGATTAGGTTCAGTATCTTTCATGAAGCAAACAGTGTGAAGAACATCACTCCAGGTAAAGTTTCCCCTTTTCTTTCCCCAGGATGATGCTTTTAAACAGAGACACTACTATAACTCAACAGAACAGTGGAGGTATCAATGAACCCTGCTACACTCCACACTCATGGTGCTGGCATTACAACACTCCCATAATGCATTGCAGCACACAGTTCAGTCTTTGCTATTGTCTCTGCGATCGCTACCTTTATTTACTGCAATTTGGTGTCACTTCTACAGGATTTGACACAGATTTGGACGAACCACTGAACAAAAGCTGCCTCTCGTCTGGCCACAGGACTCTTCTACAAACACACTGTGAAACATGTACCATCACATGATTACTTTGGCGAGGCGGTTCTTGCATATGTCGTAGTCTTTGTCCAGCTTGCTTTGGACTTAAACGTGGACGGGGCGTCTCTTACGGTAGCGCTGCTGTCCTCCATTATACCTGTACTAACTGTTGTTGGGCCGATTCATTTCATTTATGTGATGAGCGCCACCGTGTGGAGACATTAAGTAGTGACGCTGGGGAAACGGCAGCTGGCAGGAGAATGTGGAGGGTTTAGAGCGACTTATTATCTTGATTAAAGTATGGATATTTGCCACCGGCTATCGATGCTCATATCACACGAGGAGGGAGGACGATGTATCACTGTGTTAATGTTTTGTCCCTCCCCTAGTGTTGTTGTATTGGGTGTTCATCATGTCCGTGTTGTTTCACTGCGTGTGGTTTCACTGCGTGTTGTTTCAGTGTGTGTGGTTTCACTGTGTGTCCTTTCACTGCGTGTTGTTTCACTGCGTGTCCTTTCACTGCGTGTTGTTTCACTGCGTGTTGTTTCATTGCGTGTTGTTTCATTGCGTGTGGTTTCACTGTGTGTCCTTTCACTGCGTGTCCTTTCACTGCGTGTCCTTTCACTGTGTGTTGTTTCATTGCGTGTGGTTTCACTGTGTGTCCTTTCACTGTGTGTTGTTTCATTGCGTGTGGTTTCACTGTGTGTCCTTTCACTGCGTGTTGTTTCAGTGCGTGTGGTTTCAGTGCGTGTTGTTTCACTGCGTGTTGTTTCATTGCGTGTGGTTTCACTGTGTGTCCTTTCACTGCGTGTCGTTTCATTGTGTGTTGTTTCATTGCGTGTGGTTTCACTGTGTGTCCTTTCACTGCGTGTTGTTTCATTGTGTGTTGTTTCATTGCGTGTGGTTTCACTGTGTGTCCTTTCACTGCGTGTTGTTTCAGTGCGTGTGGTTTCAGTGCGTGTTGTTTCACTGCGTGTTGTTTCATTGCGTGTGGTTTCACTGTGTGTCCTTTCACTGCGTGTTGTTTCATTGCGTGTTGTTTCATTGCGTGTGGTTTCACTGTGTGTCCTTTCACTGCGTGTTGTTTCATTGTGTGTTGTTTCACTGCGTGTGGTTTCACTGCGTGTCCTTTCACTGCGTGTCCTTTCACTGCGTGTTGTTTCATTGCGTGTTGTTTCATTGCGTGTGGTTTCACTGCGTGTCCTTTCACTGCGTGTTGTTTCAGTGCGTGTGGTTTCAGTGCGTGTTGTTTCACTGCGTGTTGTTTCAGTGCGTGTTGTTTCATTGCGTGTGGTTTCAGTGCATGTTGTTTCATTGCGTGTGGTTTCATTGCGTGTTGTTTCACTGCGTGTGGTTTCACTGTGTGTCCTTTCACTGCGTGTTGTTTCACTGCGTGTGGTTTCACTGCGTGTGGTTTCACTGCGTGTTGTTTCATTGCGTGTGGTTTCACTGCATGTTGTTTCACTGCGTGTGGTTTCATTGCGTGTGGTTTCATTGTGTGTTGTTTCATTGCGTGTTGTTTCATTGCGTGTGGTTTCACTGTGTGTCCTTTCACTGCGTGTGGTTTCACTGCGTGTCCTTTCACTGCGTGTTGTTTCACTGCGTATTGTTTCATTGCGTGTTGTTTCATTGCGTGTGGTTTCACTGTGTGTCCTTTCACTGCGTGTCCTTTCACTGCGTGTGGTTTCACTGCGTGTCCTTTCACTGCGTGTTGTTTCAGTGCGTGTGGTTTCAGTGCGTGTTGTTTCACTGCGTGTTGTTTCAGTGCGTGTGGTTTCAGTGCGTGTTGTTTCACTGCGTGTTGTTTCATTGCGTGTGGTTTCATTGCGTGTTGTTTCACTGCGTGTGGTTTCACTGTGTGTCCTTTCACTGCGTGTTGTTTCACTGCGTGTGGTTTCACTGCGTGTGGTTTCACTGCGTGTTGTTTCATTGCGTGTGGTTTCACTGCATGTTGTTTCACTGCGTGTGGTTTCATTGCGTGTGGTTTCATTGTGTGTTGTTTCATTGCGTGTTGTTTCATTGCGTGTGGTTTCACTGTGTGTCCTTTCACTGCGTGTGGTTTCACTGCGTGTCCTTTCACTGCGTGTTGTTTCACTGCGTATTGTTTCATTGCGTGTTGTTTCATTGCGTGTGGTTTCACTGTGTGTCCTTTCACTGCGTGTCCTTTCACTGCGTGTTGTTTCACTGCGTGTGGTTTCACTGCGTGTTTCACTGCGTGTTGTTTCACTGCGTGTTGTTTCATTGCGTGTGGTTTCACTGTGTGTTGTTTCATTGCGTGTGGTTCCACTGTGTGTTGTTTCATTGCGTGTGGTTTCACTGCGTGTGGTTTCACTGCATGTGGTTTCACTGCGTGTTGTTTCACTGCGTGTTGTTTCATTGCGTGTGGTTTCACTGTGTGTTGTTTCATTGCGTGTGGTTCCACTGTGTGTTGTTTCATTGCGTGTGGTTTCACTGCGTGTGGTTTCACTGCATGTGGTTTCACTGCGTGTTGTTTCACTGCGTGTTGTTTCATTGCGTGTGGTTTCACTGTGTGTTGTTTCATTGCGTGTGGTTCAACTGTGTGTTGTTTCATTGCGTGTGGTTTCACTGCGTGTGGTTTCACTGTGTGTCCTTTAACTGCGTGTTGTTTCATTGCGTGTTGTTTCACTGTGTGTTGTTTCATTGCGTGTGGTTTCACTGTGTGTTGTTTAACTGCGTGTTGTTTCATTGCGTGTGGTTTCACTGTGTGTTGTTTAACTGCGTGTTGTTTCATTGCGTGTGGTTTAACTGCGTGTTGTTTCATTGCGTGTGGTTTCACTGTGTGTTGTTTCATTGCTGGTTTCACTGTGTTGTTTCATTGCGTGTGGTTCCACTGTGTGTTGTTTCATTGCGTGTGGTTCCACTGTGTGTTGTTTCATTGCGTGTGGTTCCACTGTGTGTTGTTTCATTGCGTGTGGTTTCACTGTGTGTTGTTTAACGTGTTGTTTCACTGTGTGTTGTTTCATTGCGTGTGGTTCCACTGTGTGTTGTTTCATTGCGTGTGGTTCCACTGTGTGTTGTTTCATTGCGTGTGGTTCCACTGTGTGTTGTTTCATTGCGTGTGGTTCCACTGTGTGTTGTTTCATTGCGTGTGGTTTCACTGTGTGTTGTTTAACTGCGTGTTGTTTCATTGCGTGTGGTTTCACTGTGTGTTGTTTCATTGCGTGTGGTTTCACTGCGTGTTGTTTCATTGCGTGTGGTTTCACTGTGTGTTGTTTCATTGCGTGTTGTTTCACTGCGTGTTGTTTCATTGCGTGTGGTTTCACTGTGTGTTGTTTCATTGCGTGTGGTTTCACTGTGTGTTGTTTCATTGCGTGTGGTTCCACTGTGTGTTGTTTCATTGCGTGTGGTTCCACTGTGTGTTGTTTCATTGCGTGTGGTTTCACTGCGTGTGGTTTCACTGCGTGTTGTTTAACTGCGTGTTGTTTCATTGCGTGTTGTTTCACTGTGTGTTGTTTCATTGCGTGTGGTTTCACTGCGTGTGGTTTCACTGCGTGTTGTTTCACTGCGTGTTGTTTCATTGCGTGTGGTTTCACTGCGTGTTGTTTCACTGCGTGTTGTTTCACTGCGTGTCCTTTCACTGCGTGTTGTTTCACTGCGTGTGATTTCACTGCGTGTTGTTTCACTGCGTGTTGTTTCATTGCGTGTTGTTTCATTGCGTGTGGTTTCACTGTGTGTCCTTTCACTGCGTGTCCTTTCACTGCGTGTTGTTTCACTGCGTGTTGTTTCACTGCGTGTTGTTTCATTGCGTGTTGTTTCACTGTGTGTTGTTTCATTGCGTGTGGTTTCACTGCGTGTTGTTTCACTGCGTGTTGTTTCACTGCGTGTGGTTTCACTGCGTGTTGTTTCACTGCGTGTTGTTTCACTGCGTGTTGTTTCACTGCGTGTTGTTTCACTGCGTGTTGTGTCGTCACCTCATGATGAGAGTTTTGTAGACGGAGTCTCGCAGCTGGAAGACGTGGTTGCTGACTGCCAGGTTGTGCTCTAATCTGAAGGGCTCTAGGACCACACCGTCTCTCACCGGGAAGGTCAGCCGCAGGTCGTCGCTGGGGTTACCTGCAGACAGGAAGTCAGCAAAGTCAGAATCCCGCACACTTCCTGTGACATCACTACCGACACGTTAAAGAAAATCTCACCAACAATAATCTGATTATTAAAAATCTGATTTTATTATTATTATCTGATTATTGCACTAATTCTCTGTTTGCCACTGATGACAACCAGAATAGCTCAAAGATAATAACGTTCCATGAACTCTGATGTTATTACAGTAAATATCTAATTATGATTTTCTGATATTATTCCAATAATTTACCAATAATATTTTGATCATTTCATTGCTGATAATCTGATTAAGTCACTGATGGTAACCAGATTGTTTAACTGATAATTATCACATTATTAAACTAATAACTTGATCACTGTATTGTTTCTGTCTAGAACCAGATGACTGCGATGACACACTGATTATTTCATTGATCTCTTCCCCTTCTGACTAATGTCACTTCCTGTATCTGGGATGAAGCCGATCGATCGACCACCTGTTGGTTATTGATCACCTGTGGGCGGGGGCGGGACCAGGCTGGCCATGTTGGGTTTGATGTCAGGCAGGAAGGACGAGGGCGGCGGCTTGACGTCACTGTTGCCCGGCGACATGTAGGGCGGCGCCATGGAGCTGCCGGGGGTGATGGGAGGGGTCGGGTTTCCGGGAACTGGAGAGGAAGGGTAACCTGGCAACCCTCGCCCAGGCTACCGGAGGGATGGAGGCGTTAGGATCAATACTGAAGTCACAACAGTCCTCGTAATACAGAAACATCCTGGTTCTAGAGGAAAGTCCTCGTAATACATAAGAAGTCCTTTCAGGAAACAAGTCCTCTTAATACCTGCTTGTTCTCATGATACAGGACAGTCAACAAACAAACATCCTGATCTCATTAAAAACTCCTGATGCTACAGAATCTTGGTCAAAAATGTCAGAAACATCCTCAGTTCATAAAAATCCTTCTAAAATAGAAAAGCCTTCATATTATACGAGTCCCATCACAGGAAGTCTCACCCCAGATGGCTGGTTGAAGGAGTTGTAGACTCCAGCGGCGCCCCCTGCTGTCAAAGCGTTTAGACCTCCACCCTGACCATTAAACTGGTCCTGCTGCACAAACAAACAATAAAAAGTAATCAGCATCATTTATTAATCAGTCTAGTGCAACTTTAAGGGCTGAGTTAATGATTTTATGATCAGCTGATCTGTTGCCTGCCTCATCAAATGATTCACAAAACGTCAGAAGACACTAGAGTAGCATGCTAACGCTGCTAACCTTGTAGTACTGGGGGTTGGGGGGTCCGGAGGGGGGGTACTGTGGGAGGGGCATCTTGTGGGTCTGATAGGAAGGGGAGGAGCCAGAGCGCTGGGGGGCGGAGCCCGGACCACCTGGACCTGCAGGTAAACAGACTCCATCAGTCTCCTGGACGTCATGAAGTTAAAGATCTGCTCTCAGGACGTGTGAAGTCCTTCTGACATCATGGTTCAGGTCTGAGGACTTCATCTCTCATATTAGTAGAGACCGGTGTCCTACCTGGGTGATACTGCATGTTGGGTCCAGAGTACGGTCCGGGTCCAGCATGGCCGCCTCCTCCCGAGCCCGGCATGGATCCACCAGCACCACCAGGACCAGACATGACGTTCACGTTGGAGCCGACAGGAACTCCGTACTGCTGAGACATTCCTGAGAAGGACTGAGGACAGGAGAGAAACCACAGCTTCGTTATCCTGCTTCATGAGACGAACCGGAGTCCAGGAAATAAATAAAATAAAGATAAAAGCAAACATCCTGCAGGTTCAAACCTGATCCGTTTATTCTCACCTCAGAGTTGTAGGGACGTTTCAGACCCTGTGGGGGCCTCAGGTGTCCCTGCTGAGGTCCAGGGCCGTAGTTTGGAGGCTGAGGGACCCTCTGTGGACCCCCTCCAGGCCCATACATGGGGCCCATGGAGGGCGGCCCCCTGGTGGGCCCTGGACCGGGGCCCATACCTCCTGGAGCCATTCCTGGGGGGCCGCGGGGGCCACTGTGGGTCATGAACTGGTTATTGTAGGCTGGACCCCCCATCTGCAGCACAGAATAAAACATGACATCACACATACTGCTGGTCATGTGACAGCTGACATCATGGTGATCATGTGACCTACAGCCAGGAGGTTGAACCCTCCACTGCTTCTTAACGTCTTCATTTACATTTTAATGGACATTTTATAGTTTTACTGCATTTCTAGACGTCTGTGTTTCTACACTGTTATTTTATCATCTAATGTTCTTATTCTCAGCTCGTATCATCTGTATGACTCCACTTTCACTCCCACACCTACAAACTAATTCAGGAAAGTCATAATATCTTATTTCAGCGAGAACAAATCTTATTTTTGTATCATCAGGTCATGTAGGAAGCTGTCTGGATCCGTCTCTGTAATCTGATGTTCAGCTCCAGTTTGACTCCTGACTGTTTAGTTCATACCTCAGAGTTCACTTTTAAATCTCCACTGTCATTGAAGAATTAATGCTCACAATAACATTCAAACAATAAATAAATGAGACGTATATATGAAGCTGCACAGACTAATATAGGAGCCCATTTCACCAGGTTTAAAGTGGACAGACTTCTATGTTAGTTCCAGGTAATAATCATGATGATAAAGTAAATAATCTGTGATACGTTTACAGACAACAGGTTCATTTATTTATCTGTTCCCTCTTTATGAATCTAATGTCTGCCGTGACTCAGCTGGTCTCCAGGTGACCAATCAGCAGCCTCCTCCGTCTCCTGCTCACCTGTCCGTAGTTCATCTCCTGGTTCTGCTTCTCCTGGATGGCGGCGACGGTTGCCGTGGCGGTGGCGGTCGCCGTGGCAGCGGCGGCGGCGACGGCGGCGGCTGCAGCGGCCTGAGTGAAGTCAGCGGAGCCTCTGGAGCCTCCGGGGTTGGACGGGTAGCTGCTAACAGACGGGTTATTGGAAACGGATCGGATGAGATGCGCCTCGTTGAAATGTCCTCGCGGTTTCAATCGCAGCATCTGGACTTGGTTGAGTTTCTAGAAGACGTCCCACCTCTCCTCTTGGACAGGAGGTGGAACGTCTTCTAGAAACTCAGGTAAGTCCAGATGTGTGCAGACGTTTCCTCTCAGATCCAGCAGGAGTAAAGTCGACTACATCTGACGTTTAACCAGTTAACAAACAAACACCCACCTCCCCGTGTAGCCCCCCGGTCCTCCAGCGTAGCCCCCCGTCGACCGGCCGTACATGCCCTGGTTCATGTAGCCTTTGCTGGGTTCTCCGTAGCCCTGCTGGCCCATGTAGCCTCCAGGACCTCCAGCCAGACCCGGACCCCCGGGACCCTGCATCATGGGCCCCCCGCCTGGGTTGGCCCCTGGCCCCATCACCCCTCCACCCAGACCCTGGAGAGACATCACAGCAGGAATCTAACGGTTAGCAGCTGAGAAACACAGACAGCAGGAACACAACTAGTTAGCATCAGCCATGACTAGTTCAGACACTTTGTTTTGATAAACTAGTACTTTAACTAGTTTAATATCAACTGTGACTAGTTAATCAGCTCCTAGACATGTTTACTAACCACTAGGCCTAGTTTATTATTTGAGTTACACAGCTGGTTTAAAACACACTGTGATTAGTTTAATCTTCAGTTTGAATAGTTTAGGTCAACTTCAACTAGTTTAGTATTTATTATGTTAATTAGGTCCTGATTAAAAATACTTTAACCACATGAGACTAGTTTGGTAGCCTGTCTGACTAGTTCATTAACCATTCTGATAGAAGCATCGCTAACTAGTAGCTTAGACGATCTGATTAATTCATTCACTGGCTGGTTTAACTATTTTATCAGCCATGTTGGCTAGCTTATTGGCTAGCTAGGCTTGTTTACTGTATTATGAGATCTAGTTTAGGAGTCACTAGGACTAGTTTAGTAGATCATTTAATTTGTTTACCATCTGCATTGACTGGTTTAGTATCCATAAGCCACTCGACCAGCTCTAGTTTATTAGCCTTCTAATCCGGTATCTTAGTCACTTCAGACTAGCTAGTTAGGTAGTCCGACTAGTCACTAGATTAACAACTTTCATGAGTCAGACTTTGACCAGTTAATCATCCGTTTGGACGAACCGGTTAGTCTAATTTTACTAGCTGGGCTACTTTAAAAGTCACAATGACTGGTTGACTGAGCACTTCAGTTTACTAGACATATAGACGAGCTCATTAGGAACACTAACTAGTATCTAGTTTGGCTAGTTTATTAAACACTTTAACCACTCAGGGCAATTCAATGGAAGACAACTGGACTCAGTGGAATGTCTGTGGAAACGTTTGGCCTCATCTGAGTGGTACGAGAGAGAAGTCCCCGTAATACATAAACAGTCTTTAAGTCCTCTTAAGGCCTGATTGTTGTCATGATACAGGAAATTCAAAACATCCTGATCTTATTAAAACCTCCTGATGCTACATGTGTGAATGTCCTCGTTCATCCAGGTCAGTCGTTCTGGTCTGTCTCCACCGTCCCACTACCGAGTCCAGCTGCCTTCGATGACCACGACCTGATCGACAACATTCACAGACGACACCTGAACCAGTCTCTCAGCCACACCCCTCCTGTCTGGTGATGTCATACCTGGCTGGCCGAGGGATTGGTCACTCCCCACACGGTGGTGACCACGGAGAGCGATCCTGTGGGCTGATTGGCCGGCTGCTGCCAGCTGGAGGGGTCGTAGGGGTACGAGCCGTCGCTGCAGACGTTCAGAGGGAAGCGGTCGGGTTAAGGTTTGACAGGCAGAGATCAGAGTCCTGCTCAGCAACGAGTCGCAACCATTACATCTACTGTTAGCTTGGATTTTAACTGGAAAGTCAACACAAGTTTCCCTCAGTTACACAACAGCCGACGTCACAGAGCCGACAGACGCTTCATCATCAGACGGACACTAAGACGTCAACAACAAACCTGAAACACCGTTAGAGGAAAAACATCAAACTAACAGCTGAAGGACGATTTGATGGTTGAAAATCAGCTGAAATGAAACAGTGGAGCTTTAATGATGAGATGAAGACGTCAGAATAAGTAATAAAGTCAAAATAGTGGGAACAAAATCAAGAAATAAAAATATAAATTATGAATAAGAGGAAAAATTAAAAAGACAACATTGACAGATAAAAATAAAAACACTAATAATATTTTAATGTTACTGAAAAATAAAAGTCTAAACTGTGATTAAAAAGCAAAAATGAAGAAAGTCAAAATGGATAATAAATCAAAAATGATCATATTAAAATACGATGATCCAGGACCAGGACTCTACAGACGTCTCACAGTCTGAGCTTCATGTCCACAGGTGAGCTTACCTGTGGGGGTTGTTGGCCAATCCAGCCTTCATCTGGTTCAGAGGGTTCATGGTGGGCGGAGCCAGGGTCCGATCACACAGACAGGCAGACAGACGGGCTCCTGACGGACAGACAGACAGTTAGTCATCTCCAGTCAGCTCACACAGACTACATTTCCCATCAGCCCCTCTGCAGAGACCCCAGTCGGACCAGACTAGTTGCTGCAGACTCCAGTTGGACCAGACTAGTTGCTGCAGACTCCAGTCGGACCAGACTAGTTGCTGCAGACTCCAGTCGGACCAGACTAGTTGCTGCAGACTCCAGTCGGACCAGACTAATTGCTGCAGACTCCAGTCGGACCAGACTAATTGCTGCAGACTCCAGTCGGAGCAGACTAAATGCTGCAGACTCCAGTCGGATCAGACTAATTGCTGCAGACTCCAGTTGGACCAGACTAGTTGCTGCAGACTCCAGTTGGACCAGACTAGTTGCTGCAGACTCCAGTTGGACCAGACTAGTTGCTGCAGACTCCAGTTGGACCAGACTAGTTGCTGCAGACTCCAGTCGGAGCAGACTAGTTGCTGCAGACTCCAGTTGGAGCAGACTAATTGCTGCAGACTCCAGTCGGACCAGACTAATTGCTGCAGACTCCAGTTGGACCAGACTAAATGCTGCAGACTCCAGTTGGACCAGACTAGTTGCTGCAGACTCCAGTTGGACCAGACTAGTTGCTGCAGACTCCAGTTGGACCAGACTAGTTGCTGCAGACTCCAGTTGGACCAGACTAATTGCTGCACACTCCAGTTGGACCAGACTAGTTGCTGCACACTCCAGTTGGACCAGACTAGTTGCTGCAGACTCCAGTTGGACCAGACTAGTTGCTCAGACTCCAGTCGGACCAGACTAGTTGCTGCAGACTCCAGTCGGACCAGACTAGTTGCTGCAGACTCCAGTCGGACCAGACTAGTTGCTGCAGACTCCAGTCGGACCAGACTAGTTGCTGCAGACTCCAGTCGGACCAGACTAGTTGCTGCAGACTCCAGTTGGACCAGACTAGTTGCTGCAGACTCCAGTCGGACCAGACTAGTTGCTGCAGACTCCAGTTGGACCAGACTAATTGCTGCAGACTCCAGTCGGACCAGACTAGTTGCTGCAGACTCCAGTCGGACCAGACTAGTTGCTGCAGACTCCAGTCGGACCAGACTAGTTGCTGCAGACTCCAGTCGGACCAGACTAAATGCTGCAGACTCCAGTCGGACCAGACTAGTTGCTGCAGACTCCAGTCGGACCAGACTAGTTGCTGCAGACTCCAGTCGGACCAGACTAGTTGCTGCAGACTCCAGTCGGACCAGACTAGTTGCTGCAGACTCCAGTCGGACCAGACTAGTTGCTGCAGACTCCAGTCGGACCAGACTAGTTGCTGCAGACTCCAGTCGGACCAGACTAGTTGCTGCAGACTCCAGTTGGACCAGACTAAATGCTGCAGACTCCAGTTGGACCAGACTAGTTGCTGCAGACTCCAGTTGGACCAGACTAGTTGCTGCAGACTCCAGTCGGACCAGACTAGTTGCTGCAGACTCCTGTTGGACCAGACTAGTTGCTGCAGACTCCTGTTGGACCAGACTAGTTGCTGCAGACTCCAGTTGGACCAGACTAGTTGCTGCAGACTCCAGTTGGACCAGACTAGTTGCTGCAGACTCCAGTCGGACCAGACTAGTTGCTGCAGACTCCAGTTGGACCAGACTAATTGCTGCAGACTCCAGTTGGACCAGACTAATACTAGTTTTGCTGCTTTATATCCAGGTTTTGGATGTTCCTGTACAGATCTTTGCTCCATCCATCCTTCAATCTGCTGACACAAAACACCGTTTTAAAGTCGGACTGTCTAAAACGCCTCCTGAAAGCCGACCGCAGCAGCAGTGACTCATCACTTCTGATCTTCACACGGTGATTCAGGCTTCCTGGATTCTACCGACTCACTGAAACCGTCTTCATCATCATCATCATCATCGTCACCAGCCTGAGCTTCCTCCGAATGGAACCTGAGTCAGAACCAAAACGCTGACATGTGAGAGAAGCTGAATGAGGAAACCCATCAGCAGAAGAACCGAGGAACGTTTTCAAGTCAGTTCAAGGGATTTGGAGAGACTGTGGCAAATGTTGGAGTCGTTTTAAACAAGTTACGAGTCGTTATGAACGAGGTTGGAGATATTCTGACCAACTGGAGTCATGGAAATGGTTCAGAACGACTCAGACTGGTTCTGAAGATTTTAACCAACTTTTGAGTAAACTCAGGTGGTTTCCGAGTTTTGAGTGATTGTTGATGAGTTTTGAGCCCTTTTGGACGATTGGAGTCATTCTGCTGCAGGTTTTCAGTCAACGTGAGACATCTGAGTTAAAATGGAGTCAATGTGGGCGACTTCCAGGTCATTTCAAACAAGTCCTGGGTTGTGTTGGACAATGTGAGCCGTTTGGAGCAAATTCAGTCATTTCAGGTGATTCTGGACCAGTTTCGAGTCATTTGAGGGAACTTGAGGAGCTCTGAGTGGATTTAGTAGATGTTCAAGTCAACTTGAGGGACTTTCGAGAAACTCTGGCAAACATCCGAGTCGTTTGAAACAAGCAGCGACTCATTATGAACGAGCTTGGAGCCGTTTAGATGGTTCCAAATAACCTGCAGACTTATTCTGAAGTTCATTTTCCAGTAATATTGGATGATTTTAACCAACTTTTGAGTAAACTCACTGGTTTCCGAGTCATTTCGAGACTCTGAGAGCAGGTTTTGAGTCATTGTTGATGAGTTTTGAGCCATTTTGGACGATTCAAGTCATTTTGCTGCAGGCTTTAAGTCAGTGTGGGTGACTTCCAGGTGACTTCCAGGTGACTTCCAGGTGACTTCCAGGTCATTTTAAACACGTTGAGGTTTTTTGGGGGGCAATCTGAGTCATTTTGAAGAAGCTGTGAGCCATTTTTTTAGTTTTCTTCCGACAATTCTGGAGTTATTCTGAACAACTGACCAAGCTGGGATGAGTTGGACGGTCCTCATATCAGCAGGTCCTTCCTCCATGTTCTGTCTCTGCTCTGACTAAACCTTCTGCTTCAAATCCAGAACCTGCAGTCTGGTGGTTTAAATCCTGACGTCTGGATCGGTGGATCAGGACCACTCACCGCTGGAGGGAAGCAGTCCAGAGCGACGCTCAGCCGCTAACAGACCAACAGCTTCACGTTGAAACCAGACGGTTGTTTATCCGGTGGCTTCAGTGTAAACAGAGTCTGTCTGAGAACAACAACAGCACACCTGAGATCACCTGGCCGAGGCGTGGAGCCCAGCTGATAAAGGTGTTAAATGGACTTTGCTTCTCTGCAGCTCTGAAGGCCGACCTCCTCCTGCTGCGACCGAACCGGCTCCAAAGCTTTCTGATATTCTGTCAGATTAACGGGACGACACCGAAAACGAGGGTTCAGAAAATAAAACTCACAGAAACACAACGTCAACAAGCTGAAGACTAACAGAATAATAAAACCAGAAACGACCGCAGGAGAACCTCAGAGATCAGCTGTTAGCAGACCAGACTCAACAACACAGAAACCAGCAAAAAGACAGAGAATAAAAAAACAGCTGGAGACCCAAAACCCAGAAAAACCAACCAAAACATTAAAACACATCACCAGATCTAAACGGACCAAACCTTCCACATCACAATATTAATTAACGCAATTAATTAACAACAACCACGTTAAAACTAGTGCTGTCAAAAATATCGCGTTATTAACGCGTTAACGCAAATACATTTTAACGGCGTCAATTTTTTTATTGCGAGATTAACGCGGGCGGGGGGCATGGTTGGCGAGGTCGAGGGTGAGGTGTTCGCCGTCGGAGTCTGACAGGATCTCCTGCTGGTGGTACAGCAGCAATATTCTCGCTCGCCTTTCTATCAGCTCCTTTTCTGCGTCCCGAACCGCGTGCCGCTGATCCAGATGCTCCACCAGGTGACGGCGGCCTGAGGTGCCGCATGATGATTGACAAGACCAGAGTTATCTGTGTTGTCAGAGTGAACTGAGTTATCATTGTAGCACATCTAGTCTGTAATACTACTTGATGGCCAAACACAGCTGACGCGAATTCTCCGCCTCCTCCTCGTATAAAATGATAATTCAAGGGGCATTTAGAACAGATAAAAAATGTGCGATTAATTTGCGATTAATTGCGAGTTAACTATGACATTCATGCGATTAACCGCGATTAAAAATTTTAATCGATTGACAGCACTAATTAAAACGATACAAAGCTGATGTTGACGCTTCGAAACGTCACAAACACCAAACCTTCATGATGTGTTCAGGGAACAGTCGGGACATTAAGACACATGGAACCTTTAGAATCAACACCTGGTTCAATATTTAATCAGTTCAAGTTCCTTTGAAAGCAAAAACGTCCAAACACACCTTTAAAGCCCCGTTTACCAACGAATCGATGAAGAGTTAAACGAAGGCACAATTAATTAAAACTAGATTCAAAAATAATGAAAAATCACATCATGATGCTGCCACCACCGTGCTTCACGTCATGATGCTGCCACCACCGTGCTTCACATCATGATGCTGCCACCACCGTGCTTCACACCATGATGCTGCCACCAAAACTAGTTTAAACTAGAGACGTTCTAAGACGGACTCTGATAAACTTCCAGAGAAGAATGACTCAGTCTGTGTTGACGAGCAGCTTAAAGAGAACAGACCAACCAGCCTTCAGACCAAACAGGTAGAACAACTAAAGCCGACTCGAAACCACCTGAACCAGCTGCAGCAGACACACCTGAGCTCAGAGTCACGTTTTACCTGAACAGGTGGAGTCACGGCTTTGTTCAGGGCTCAGAGCCTGATCAGTTATTTGTGACTGATCGATACAGAGGAGGTGAGTCTGTGTTGATCCACAGGAGTGAAATTTAGCAGCACGAGGAAACAGAACCAGTCAGACATCATTAAAACAGAAACTAAACAAGAGCACATAAAGTCAAACCTGCATCCAAACAAGCTGCATCTGTTGGTCAAACACAACCAAACATCTTCAGACGTCACTTCAAACCCCGAGACGCCGTGAAAACCTCCACTAAGACATCGACACATCAGAAACCTGCTGTGTGACCACAGCACTGAAAACATGGATATTAACCGGTAAAAATGTCAAAAACCAACATAATAACACAGCAACAGGCCGAAAACATGGATCCTACTGCATCAAAACACCTGAAACCAGGACGTTAACCCACGGACAAGTCAGAAACAGGATATAAACACAGCTTTAAATGTCTACAGCAACAACAAGAAGGTGATTATTAATAAACTCAGACATATGAGTGGAATTAAATCAAACCAAGTCAAATCACACTCTGACCAGCGAACACCAAGCCTCCACAGCGTCCCAATAAAATAAGTTCTAACATCTGATTCTGGCTGTTTGGTGACATTTCGCTGAAAATAATCCACAACTGCTTCCTGAAATTAAACCAGAAAATACAATAAAAACAGTTTAAAGAGTCGAGTCTCTGCTGATTCTAGCTGATCAACGTGACAATGAAGCGAGCGTCCTCCAGAATAAAGAAACCGGTCATTTAAACCCGTCGACTCTGGTTGTTTATGGAACGAACGTCAGGAAATAATCAGCAGATTCATAAATAACTGTTAGACAGGACTTTAATTCAAGTTTATGAAGTGAACAAACGATGCTGAGAGCAGATTCTCAGCAGAATGAAGACGGATTTAAAGTTTAATAAGTGATCAGAATAAAATAACATCACAGAAAACTTATTATTATCATTATTTATCACGTCGACTGAACGTCTGTCTGCCTTTAAGAATAAAGTCTGGACCACTGATCATTACTATGTGAATATTACACATTTATCACAGTAATATCTGGTCTGATTCCTCCTGTTTATCACTATTTCATCCACAGTTCAGCGTCTACAGAAGTTTACTGCTATTATTACACATTTATTACTTACTTGTAATTCATTTTTTCTTTTTTCTTTTTAAAATTATTATTATTATTCTGTATTATTATTATACTAGTAATAGTAATAATAATAATTTTAATAATTAGTAATTAAAACAGAAGTGGTAGTAGTATTAACAATTATTATTAGTACTAATAATGATTAAAGTATGTGCTACATGTACTGCATATATCTGGGCTGTACTGCAGTACCGGACAGTAAATACTGGAGTACTGGTTCCCCACGGAGGACAGTATTCGGGTAAATGTGTCCAAACTGGTCCGTGTTTCAGTGTCTGGTCCTCGGACTACCGGCCGGCCTGCTGTGCCCCGCTCCCCGCCTCACCGCTCCGGCTGGCCGGGAGCTGAACCTCCGACATGCCAGAGAAGACATTTTGAGATTCCTTGTAGTGAAGCAGCCGGCTAATGCTAGCATGCTAACAGCGCTCACAGCAGCGGCTTCTCCTGGTTCAGTAGCACCGCTGGTTAGCATTAGCATGCTAACGAGACAGCGACCGTCCACCGCGTCGGAGCGGCCGAGAGTATTTCACCAGACGCTTTAACAGGAACAGCCGTGAAGCGAAGAGTTGAACCGTTGAATAAAATGTCAAGTTTGGTGAAAATAACGTTTGAAATGTTCCTTCCCACGGCTGTTACCGAGCTAGCATGTTAGCCTAGCTGCTGTGACAATGGAATGCTGCGAGGCTAACAGTTAGCCACCAGCTAGCTTCTCCCACCAACACAAAACACTAACATGAGCCGACATGAGGATTCTCCCCGAGCAGCGACGGTTTAGTTACCGGTGAAATCAGAGGACCGAACCCGGCACACAAACACACATAGCGGGGCTGTCCTTCTCCCACAGCCGACCTACCTCCTCTAGTTCCCCGGTGTCCGAGCCCTGCTCCGGGGCTCCGCAGTCCGAGCTCCTCCTCGGGGCCTCCGGGGCATCAAGAACCGAGCGAAGCCTGCAGGGTCAACGAAACCCGCTCCGGACCCTCAGAACCGCCCCAGATATCCACAAATGTCCCGGTAGAATCCTGCAGCCAGCTAGCGCTCCCTGCCGCCGGCCTCTGCGTCTGATCACCCGGCTTCAGGAGGAGACACCATCCGCTGCTGCTCCGGGAACAAACACGGGAGGACAGAAAACACGGAGGACCGGAACCTGCTGCTGCTGCTGCACCGAGCCGACCGACACCGGAGCCGCTTCACCGGGACTCATCTGCATCACTGCCCCGGTGGAGGAACGACGGCAGGTTACACCGGAGAGAGAGAGAGAGAGAGAGGGAGGGAGGGAAGGAGGGAGGGAGAGACCAGACTTCATTCAGGATTTACCCCCTTCTAGACTGAACTTCACTCAGAGACGATCCGGTTCAGCTTCTGTCAGGCTTCATTCTTGGACCAGACTTCAGTCAGAATTCCTCCAGTTTTAGACCTCGGTCTCTGCAGGTCCAGTCTCTGCCCTCTACTCATGTTACACCTTTAATTAAAGCACCAGACTTCATTCAAAAACTGGATTATTTCTGACTCCTTTAAGGGAAAATTCTCTGTTGCCGTCAAATTCATGACCTCTGCACACATATCTCACCTTTAGTCCACCTTTAGCAGGTTCAGACTTGACTTCGTTCAGGTAAAATCCAGTTTGGTCAGATTCCACCTTCAGCACAACTGGTCAGTTTTAGATTCTTCCACCTGCACTAGAGTTGGTTCTGGAGCTCCTCAGGGTTCTGTATGAGGTCCAGTACTGTTTACTCTGTTCATGCTTCCCATCATTAGGAAGCACTTCATGAACGTCCATCGTTATGCAGATGATACCCAGTTATATTTATCTATGAAGCCAAATGAAACCAACCAGCTGGTCAAACTCCAACATGTCTGAAGGACATAAAGGTAAATAATCCACATTAAACCAGTCTGTAGGACGGCGTTCTTTCATCTAGAATACTGTAAAGACCAGAACATCTGGTCCAGAGTGATGCTGAGGAACTAGTCCATGCATCTGGAACCTCCAGCTGGACTATTGTAGTTCCTTATTGTCAGGATGTCCCAGTAACTCTCTCAGAAACCTCCAGCTGGTCCAAAATGCTGCAGCCAGAGTTCTGACAGGAACCAGGACCAGAGACCAGGTTTCTCCTGGATCAGCTTCTAAAATCCTTCTTCTACCATATCAACTGTTGATGAGCAGCTCCATCGTATCTCAGAGACCTTATTGGACCTGATCATCCAGCAGAGCCCTTCTCTCTCAGACTGCTGGGGATTCCCATGATGCACTGGGCTCCTTATATGTCACCATCACACATCACTGACTGTGTTTGTTCTCTGATCTACAGCCTCTCCTCCTGCTGTCCTCCATCCCTCCCCTCATCTCCTCCCTCACCCCGACCAGTCGAGGCAGATGTCCTCCCTCCCTGAGCCTGGTTCTGTTGGAGGTTCTCCCCCCTCCCTATCCTGGGGGGTTTTGGTTCTTTCCTTGACTGCTGCTCAGAGGGAACCCAGAAGCAGCTTTGATGGTTGGTTCTCTGTTCTCTGACGTGTTGTAAACATGTAGAAATAAAACTGATTGAACTTCATTTTAAAAAGTGACCTTTTTTGTTCTGACCTGATCCAGATAAACCCTCAGATGTTCTTCAGGGTTGGATCGACTCGTTACTGAGGGGAAACTCTCCCCATGACCTGGACGACTGAGAACCTTCAGACGTCTGCTGAGACCCTGTTTCTCATGAAGGACTCGAGGCTGCAGCTTCAGTACATACAGTATCTTTATTGAATGAAGCAAAATAATGGAGAGAACTTCAATCCCCTGTTATGAAAATAAATAAATCATTTTCTTTGTCTCACAGAAGCCCAGAACACCCGCAGCCGTCGTCTGCCGTCGCTTCTCTTCCGGAGAATCTCGCTTCCCGCCGGCAGACTTCGCCCGGCCGCTCGCAGAACACGAAAAATAGGGAAAGACATGAGACATGAGCCGGATCCATTTTGGCACCAGATGAACGCTGAGCGAGGGGACAGAAGCCGGAGGGGTCGAATCAATCACCAGCAGTCTGGTTTGTATCGGGACGCCAAGCGGCGCGCACCATTTTATTCCCCACACACCCCTTCAAAATAAAAGACAGTAAAATCTCAGTGTGAAGCGTTGCCGCGGTGACTAATTACAAACTCTCCTTAACGAACACACCTGCTGAAAGGCAACCAGCTAGCCCCGCCCCCATCCGGTTACAATGGGGAGCGCTAACGACGCTAACGAGCCTTTTTTATTTTTACAAAAGTAACATTTTTCCTGCAACTTTTTGGGGCAAAGAAGAAGAAGAAGAGGAAGAAGAGGAAGAGGAAGAAGAGGAAGAGGAAGAAGAGGAGATCCTGCGACTGTGGCAGCAGGAGGGAGTGATGAAGATGACGATGAAGGTGGAGTAAAACAGGAGGTCTCACTCTGTGCTTGTAATCTGAACCATTTGCTCTGTAATAACGGCTGGAGGGAGAGTGTGAGTGTGTGTGTGTGTGTGTGAGTGTGAGTGAGTGTGTGTGTGTGTGTGTGTGTCATAAAGGTTCAGGCTCTACTCCACCAGAACTTTTTCCCTGCAGCCGAATTAGAAACATCCTCTTTTCTCATCACGTTGCCACAAACATGGTTTTGTTGCCAAGTTGCTCAAACACTCTGCAGCAACTTCTTCTTTGGCAACTGTTGACGAAAGCCGTGTGTCAAAGTCGAGATCGCTTCTGGTTTGTGGCTGAAACGTTTCCACGGCGCTGAACCTCTGGAGACGGTCACGTGGGATCCAACAGTTCCAGACTTCACTCTACGTACGTTAAACCTCTGATCACGTCCCACCAGACTCCAGTCCAGGTTCTCCTGGTTGTTCAGGCGTTAATGTCGTTGATCAAACCGTACCAGACTTCATTAAACCTGTTGCTGATTTAAGCCCAGGTTTTACTCAGGTGAGGTTCTGTGACGCCACCACAAGACCACCAGACTTCATTCAACATCCTGCCAATTTAAGGCTGAGTCCTCATCAGCTAACCGTCTTCGATCAGACAGAACCAGACCTCATGTAAAATATCACCAATTTTAGAGCCTTCGGTTCAGATGGCCTCTAATCCAGACCAGTCTTTTGATCCAGTAGAACCAGACTTAATTTTAAATTCTGTCAATTTAAAACCCCATTTCGATCAGTGAAGTTCTGCTGTTCTGTCAGGATCTATTTTAGACGTTCATGCCCTCTGAACACACTTTGATCAAACACAACCAGACTTCATTCAAGATTCAGTCAGTTTAAGAGCAGATTGTACTCGTGGTAAGTTCTTGTGTTTTAATTTATCACTAACTAACTCAAGTTAACCTCCTTTAATGATCTGAGGTCTTCAGATGAGACAGACTAAATCTCAGATCTGAGTGGGAGTAAAATGTGGAGGAACCTCAGATCTGTCTTTGGTGAAGTAGAGCCTGAAGCTGCTGTACGACCGACCACAGTCCTGATACTAACTGCTGCTCAAACCACAGCCTGGTTCTGTCTGTGGGCTGGTTTCATTATTGTAATTTAATGTAGTCGTCATTAAGAGCAGCTGAATCGTCTGTCAGCAGCTCCTGTTAGTGATGAAGTCAGAAGTGTACGGACAAACATCACCGGACCACTGAGAGACTGACGGAAACTAAAAACAGACAGTTTCTTAATGGAGTTCTGAACTGTGTTTGAGCCTGCAGGTGGTACACTGTGTAGGGCTGTGTATTGCAGCGTATGTGTGTGTGTATGTGTGTGTGTGTGTGTGTGTGTGTGTGTGTATCCAGGTGGTCGGGGTAAGACAGGTGAGACGGGTGAGGGTCTGTTCAGGTGCTGCAGGTTTACTGCTGATCTTTGAACGCGTCCAGGTCGAAGGCCGTGTCCAGGAAGCGCCGCAGCTCCATCAGGTGAGTGTTCTTGTTTCCTGTCGCCGGAGCCGCTGCCGGTTCTCTGCCGGCGTACCTGAGGAGAGGGGAGGAGTCAAGAGTCAGAGGTCACCATGGTGATGTTGCCGCGATACATGAGAGGCAGGCGATGCCGTGACGGTTACCAGACGGGCTTGGCTCTCTGGATCGTGGTCCTGATGCGAGGCTTCACGTAGTCGTAGTAACCCTGGTTCTTGTGCTCCTCCTGACACCAGACCAGGTCAGCGTTGGCGAAGCGCTCCGACTCGGACTTGACCTGGTCGAACGGGAACGGAGACAGCTGCAGGACACGGAGAGACACGACACGGGTTACCGAAGGGGGACGAGTCCACGAGTTATGACCAGCAAGTCAGCAAGTACAGAACAGTTGAATCTGGCAAGTCACAAGTCTAAAAACCAGAGTCCAGAGTAAAAATCAACAAGTCAACGAGTCACAAATCGACGAGTCCAAACACCAGAAGGTACAGAGTCATGACTGAGTCAAAACCTGGTCAACAAGTAAAGAACAGAGTCCAGAGTCAAAGTCAACAAGTCAGAAACAGAAAGTCAACATATCACGAGTCAAGAAGTTAGGACTAGTAAGTCAGCGAGTCATGTCCAACAACTCAAAAGCAGCGAGTCGAGTGTCGGCGCCAAAGAGTCACCAGTCAAAACTGAGTCAAGACCAGAAAGTACCAAATCAAGACGAGGCAATGAGTCAAACCCAGATCAAAGAAACAGTCAGCAGGTCATAACCAGCCAGTTAAAACAAGAACCCTGAGTCTAAACCAACAAGTTAACAAGTCAACAAGTCAAACCAACAAACCAACAAGTCAACAAGTCCAAGGTGAAAACAGTCAGAATGCAAACATCAGGTTGGGTCGAAGCTTCACTCTGTTCTCCAGGCTGCTGGTGGCTGTGTGTCTGTTGTGTGTCTGTTGTGTGTCTGTTGTGTGTCTGTTGTGTGTCTGTTGTGTGTCTCTGTGTTGTGTGTTTCTGTGTTGTGTGTCTGTTGTGTGTTTCTGTGTTGTGTGTCTGTTGTGTGTCTGTTGTGTGTTTCTGTGTTGTGTGTCTGTTGTGTGTCTGTTGTGTGTCTGTTGTGTGTTTCTGTGTTGTGTATCTGTTGTGTACCTGCTCTATGCGAGCGATGGCCACCGTGTCCTCCAGGCCTCGGTTCTTCCTCTCTTTGGTCAGTTCATAATAAACCTTCCCAGTGCAGAAGATCAGCCTCTTCACCTCCTCTGGACGCTGAGACGCCGAGCCTCTCTCTGGAATCAGCCTCTGGAAGTGAGTTCCTGCAGGAGGAGGAGGAGCAGGAAGAAGAGGAGGAGGAGGAGACGGTGAGTCTCAGACTGGTCTTCTCTAGAGACTGAACATCATCAGCAGCAAGTTCTTACCAGGAAGCATCTCATCAAAGCTGGCTCTGGCTTCTGGGTGACGCAGCAGAGACTTAGGAGTGAAGACGATCAGCTGAGGAGACAACAACAGAGACTTAGAGTGAAGACGATCAGCTGAGGAGAGTTGTGTGTCTGTTGTGTCTCTGGTTGTGTTTCTGTTATGTGTCTATAGGTGTCTTGTTGCGTGTCCGGTTGCATGCGTCCCTGTTATGGGTCTGTTGCGTGTCTGTTGTGTTACCGGCTTCCTGAAGGGCAGCAGGATCTGCCGTCTGAGAACATGGAAGTAGTTTCCAGGACAGGAGCAGTTCACCACGATCCAGTTACAGTCGTACAGCTGACGGACGGCGAAGTCCTCCGTGATGTTCTGCAGGACAGAACCAGCTTTAGAACACGAGCAGGAGAACAGAACTGCTTTGGCTCCTCTGAGCGGGTTCTCCTTACCGGCATCACGTCTGGGTCGTCGTTGCACATCTGGAGGAACCTCTCTGGACGAGCTGAAGAATGTTCTGGACCCTGAAAACACAACCAGAGATTCATTCACTCAAATATCTCCTTGAATGTCTTGAATAATTCATTGAAGTCATCAACAACCTCCTTAAAGATCTTAAAAACCTCCCTAAAGACCTCAAGAACCTCCAGAAAGACTTCTAAAATCTTCCCAAACACCTTGAAAACCTTCTGAAAGACCTCAAACTCCTTTCCAAAACCCCTGGAAAGATCTCATAACCACCTGAAACACCTTGAAAATTTTCTGAGAGACATCAAACTCCTCCTGAAAGACCTCAAGAAGCTTGCTTGAGTTTCCCGAAGATGTTCCACCTGTGAAATGTCTTCGGGAAACTCAAGCAAGTCCAGATGCTATGATTGAAACTATGAGGCCAACCATGACCTGGATGACTGAGAACCTTCACAGACATATTGACTGAAGTATTGGGACACCACTCCAAATAAAGGAATTCAGGTGTAACAATCCCTTCCATGGCCACAGGTGTATAAATGTTTGGTGGAGGGGGATTATGGTGTGGGGTTGTTTTTCAGGGGTTGGGCTTGGTCCCTTAGTTCCAGTGAAAGGAACTCTTAATGCTTCAGCAGACCAAGACATTCTGGACTATTTGATGCTCCCAACTTTGTGGGAACAGTTTGGGGATGGCCCCTTCCTGTTCCAACATGGCTGCCACCAGTGCACAAAGCAAGGTCAGTAAAGACATGGATGATCCAGTCTGGTGTGGAGGAACTGGACTGGCCTGCTCAGAGTCCTGACCTCAACCTGATAGAACACCCTTGGGATGGATTAGAGTGGAGACTGAGAGCCAGGCCTTCTGGTCCAACATCAGTGTCTGACCTCACAAATGGTCAAAGATTCCCATGAACACACTCCTAAACCTTGTGGAAAACCTTCCCAGAAGAGTTGAGGCTGTTATAGCTGCAAAGGGTGGAACAACTCCATATTAAACCCTACAGATTAAGGATGGGACGTCATTAAAGGTCATGTGAAGACAGACGTCCCAGTACTTTAGGTTATATAGCGTACGTTTTCACATCCTTCAGACTGTTTTTCCCAGGATTTTCCAGGAATCAGATCGTCCTGGTCGAAGTCGGATCATTTTGACCTCATTTCTGACAAGTTTCAAGTCATTTTGGATGTTGTGGTTCTCACTTTGTCTGTGAATGTTCTCATTCAACAAGGTCATAGTCATTCAGGGCAACTCAATGGAAGGCAACTGGACTCAGCCACATTCCCATGACGGGCATGTGGCTGAGTGGCTGAGTCCAGTTGCCTTCCATTGAGTTGCCCTGAATGGTTTCCACTCTGCCGTCCTGACGTCTGGATGTTTGCGTCCTCACCATCCCCTCCATGCCGTGCGGCAGCAGCAGCACGATGCCGTTCTGTCGGACCCACTTGGCCTGACCCGGACAGATGAACTGGTCGATGATGCACTGGGCCGTGTTGTGGAAGTCTCCAAACTGAGCCTCCCACAGGATCAGAGCGTTCGGGCTCGCCATCGCAAAACCCAACTCAAAGCCTGGAGACGGACGAGAGATCAACGTCAGGACAGACAGCTTCATCATCTCACAGGAGTTCTAACAAGTCTGATCCAGCTGCCTCGGAATCAGCTGATCGTTAGTGGACAGCAACTTCAGTACTTCTAAACAAAACAGGACACAGGATGCTACACAACATGGCTAAAGTGAGACACAAACTCTGGACATATTCATGGTATGAAGGTCAAGTTCTAGCTGGTTTCTCCTGGACTGACCGAGGACTCCGTACTCGGACAGCGAGCTGTTGCAGACGGTGTACGGCGCCTGGTCTGGAGAGAGGTGGTTCATGGGGATGCAGATCCTCTTGTCCACGTTCTGGTCATGGAGGACGTGGTGACGGTGGCTGAGAGGAGACAAACAGCAGCTTTAGCTCCCTTCACATCTGTCTATGATAAAATCCAGACGTGTGGTTCTGGTTCTACCTGAAGGTTCCTCTCTCCACATCTTGTCCCGACAGTCTGATGTGGATTCCCTCCTTCAGCAGTGACCCAAAGGCCATGTACTCTCCCAGAGCCCAGTCCACGGTCCGGTTCTGGACCATCTGAGCTCGGCCCTTCAGGATCCGACTCAGACCTGATTCAACAACAGACGGTCAGTGAACGTTATCTGGATCTAAATGGGTTCAAATGGTTTTAATGGAGTTCTGCTCAGACCTCCGTGGATGGTGAAGTCCTCCACTGGGACAGAGGAGGCGATCTGTCCAATGTGGTTCAGGTTCTCTTCGGTCAGGCCGGTGGATGGGCAGCTCATGGACTTGGGTTGTCCATCCAGAGTGAAAAAACCTGAAGACCACAACAGTTGAACACGTCAACAGAAGATCAGGGGTCAATGAAACCGTTTCAGACAATCTGAACCTTCAAACTGGACCGCCTCCTTTGGTTCTTGAACCAAAAGGAGGCATCCGGACTTGATTGAGTTTATCGAAGTCCAGATGCTACGATTGAAACTATGAGAATACCAATCTGAACTTCACCAGGTTAAATCTAAGTTTTCATACAGAAGACAGCTGGACTGAAACAAAAGGCTGCAGATGTAAAATGTGTTTGTTAATCTTCCAATTAAACCCTGAACGATCTGTGTGACTCTGACGAAGCAGGTCCCTCACCGGGCCATGGAGAGTCCAGCCAGTGCTTGATGTGGAGGATCTTCTCGTCTTTAGAGCGAGCGTACGCCTCCTCACAGATCTTATCGTACTTGGCGATTTCCTCCTGCAGACAGAAACACAAAGATCGTCTGAAAACATCCAAACTATCTGTTACCGTCAAGATAGTTTAATCACACAGGCCAGAATAGGGACACTGTTGACCGACGGTTCATGTCCACGGATTAAAGACATGTTAACTGATAAGGCAGAAGGTCATGAATGCATCTGTTGTTCCACCAGGGGAGCCTCTTACTGTTTAATACTGTAGAGACCAGAGGAGGCGTCACTCATACCTCTTCTCCACCAAGAAGAACCAGGTCTAGTTCTGGTTCTAGTTAGTTCTAATCTGGTTCCTCCTAAGAACCTGTTTGGAGTCCAGTTGGAGCCATTGGGTCACCATAAAACCACTACGCTAGCATCCATTACATAGCAGTTAAACAAACGCAGTAAGTTGATGATAATATCTATGTTTATCTCTATAGATGGTCTTAAGGCTGATTGTGAGGCGGAGGTCCTCCTGTTGCCTGGACACATCCGTGATCACGCTACTGGTGGGACACAACTGTAGCGGATTTCAGGTCAACAGTTTGTGCTAAACTTCCGTGTGTCCCGGGAGTCATTCCAATACATGTGTGATGGGACCAGGGACGTCCTGGAGAACAAGGACACTAATTAGCGCTTGTGTGTCCCTTTCCACCGTTGATGGTTGGTCACCATAACCCCGCCCCCAGCCCCTGACGTACTCGGTGCTTAGCTCTGGACCAGCAAAGAGTTGGTGCTTGCTGAGCACTTTTTATCATACTGTTCAAACTATGATCCATCCCATAATACTGATGCTCACAGACAAAATGAACAGTACCAGACATGGTGTTCAGACTGTGTGGACGACCTTGATCAGTTTCACTGAACTGTAAAAGCTCTCTAAAGAGGCTTCTTTCCCTGTCGTCCTCCAGGTGAGTCGTCCTCCAGGTGTAGTGTTCTCACCTCGTACTCCTGCCGGCTCACTGCTCCCTCTGCGATCAGCTTCTCAGCGTACTTCAGCAGGACAGGCTTCTGCTTCTTGATCTGTTTGTACATCAGCGGCTGAGTGAACATCGGCTCGTCCATCTCGTTGTGACCCATCCGGCGGTAACACACCTGCACACAGGTAAACATCAGGATGTCAGTGTTAGGAACAGAGTGGTTTTACACCTGCAGGCTGCTGTAATAGAACCATTTTATTAAGCATCATACTGTTTGTTTGAGTTGTTGTGATGGTTGTGTTTTTTAAATTGTTTTTATTGTTGTGGTATTGGGGTAGATGTGATTGTAGTTGTAGTTTTGGTTGTTGTTGTTGTGGTTGAAGTGGTTGTTGTGGTTATTGATGTGGTTGTAGCTGAACACTGACCAGGTCGACCACCACGTCCTTGTGGAACGTCGCCCTCCACTCAGCAGCCACCTTGCAGACGTAGATGACGGCCTCGGGGTCGTCGGCGTTGACGTGGAAGATGGGAGCGTTGACGACCCGAGCCACGTCGGTCGGGTACGGAGACGACCGGGCCATGCGGGGGTCCGTGGTGAAGCCGATCTGAGGACGGACGGCCACAGCTCAGTCTCAGAGTCACAGCCTCAGGTGTCACAGCCTCACCTGTCCGTGCACTTACCTGGTTGTTGACGACCACGTGCACGGTGCCGTGCGTGGTGTAGGACGGCAGGTCAGACAGATGGAAGGTCTCGTAGACGATGCCCTGACCGGCGAACGCTGCGTCTCCGTGGAGCAGGATGGACATCACCTGGACACACAGGTAAACCTCAGACTGAAGCCATGACCTCCAGACAGCTGGTAGACGATGCTGGTCAGACGCTAAGCTGCACTTCATAGCCTCAGTGTGAAGCTGAAACTCATCTCGTGTCATCTAAAGTCTGCTCTCCGTCACTGCAGATGTTTTCTCTCATTAATGAAGCCTTCGGTCCATAAATGTCAGGAAACAGAGACAAACCCTCCCACAGTCCTCCTGTTTCATTTCTATTATTTCATATTTTAGAACTTGGCTAAACTTCAAACTCATCATTTTTGTCTTTTGGAGATTTAACCCTCTGAACTTATCATTTAAGGAAACAAGCAAAACGTCCCCATTCATCAGCAGAAACAGTGAAAACAGAAACTTTCCAGCAGTTAAAGACCTAAAGGACCAGAACCTCCAGACAGAAGTGAGTCCTGTCTAGGTCGGGCTTCAGATCCTAAATCTTAGATAATTTTACACACAGCAACAGATTAAAGCTGCACTGAAGTCCTACCACAAACTTCCAACCTGAGTCTTGTTCATGGCTGCTCATGTTTAAACCCTGGATTTGTTGAACACTGAGTATTTACTGAACTGAAGCTATCACTTTGTAAACGCTGCTGTTGGCATGTGTTCCATGTTGTGGCCCGTTATAACGGTACTTCTAGGCTGTACTTTAACGCAGCACCGACCCTGTTTCCGTCGGTGTCTCCGCAGTAGAACTGGTCGGCCTTGGTCTTCCCCTGGACCACCGGGTCCACGGCCTCCAGGTGAGACGGGTTGGCCACCAGAGACAGGGTGATGTTCCGGTCGGTGACTCTGTTGATCCGACGGTGGTACATCCCCAGGTGGTACTTGACGTCTCCAGAGCCCTGAGCAGGAAACAGCAGAGGTCAGTTCATCATCTCATCTGTGGAGAACATTAAACCAGAACCACAGTAGCTTAAATCCCCTGGAGTCTGACTGAGTCCTGGTCTCAGGCTGAGCTCGGTTAAAACACCTCATCGGCTGCTTCCAGTTTGGAGTCGAACTGACAGAAGATCTGCTCCAGCTCTTTGCGGATCACGTTGGCCAGGACGTTCAGACGACCCCTGGAAGACGAGACAGAGGGAACCGTTGGTGTCACAGTTCAAACCAGCAGGGATCCACAGGACAGACAGGGATTCACCTCAGACAGGACAGGAGTTCACCACGACACAGAAGTAAACCCTTCAGTAACATCCAGGTTACTGATACTTCAGAACATAATTACTATTACTGTTGTATATTTTAGAATGTGTTGCACAGCTTAATGATCATATATACCATGATGATAGAGATTATTAATGCTTTAGAATAGGGAGTCAGGGCGCTGCCATGTAGGTGCAGGTTGCCAGCAGCGGTCGTGAGTTCGAGTCCGGCTCACGACCCTTTGCTGCATGTCTTTCTCCTATATCATTAAAATGGAAAAACTCCCCCCAAAAAATATTTAAAAAAAGAATAGGGATGCACGATAACGCCAATTTCAACCAATACCGTTAATCAATAATTTTATACTTCTTTCAGCCAATAACCGATAATGTCAACCGATATTTCTTCTTCACTTAATTAACTATAATTTGAGTCCAAATCCACTTCCTACTATAATTCTGACCCATAAATAAATAGAACCATTGAGTAGAGCATAAACTGCCAGTAAAATGTGGGTGCTGGTCCGAATAGTGATATCTGTGCTGTGGATCTAACAATCACTGAATATTCGGTTGGTGCCACGGTGTCGGCCGGAGGAAGGGTGGTGATGGCGGGAGGGAGCGGGGAGGGACACTGGAGCTGGCAGGTCTGCGTACTTCTAAAGCCTTGTCGGTGTACTAGAGCCTTGGCGACGCTAAGCAACGCTCGGCATCGCTCGGCAGTGTAATACAGCCTCAGCAACGCTCGGCAACGCTCGGCAGTGTACTACAGCCTCAGCAACACTCGGCAATGCTCAGCAACACTCGGCAAAGCTCGGAAGTGTTCGGCGACGCTCGGCAGCGCCCGGCAGCGTACTACAGTCTCGGCAACGCTCGGCAGTGTACTACAGCCTCAGCAACGCTCGGCAGCGCCCGAGAGCGTACTACAGCTTCGGCAACGCAAGGCAACGCTCGGCAGCGCCCGGCAGCGTACTATAGCCTCGGCAACGTTTGGCAACACTTGGCAACGCTTGGCAGTGTTGGGCAACGCTTGGCGATGCCCGGCAGCATACTGTAGCTTCGGCATTGCTCGGGCAATGTTGGGCAACGCTTGTAAGCGTACTACAGCCTCAGTAACGCTTGGCAACACTTGGCAACGCTCGGCAGCGCTTGGCAACGCTCAGCAATGCTCGGCAGTGTTGGGCAACGCTCGGCGACACCCGGCAGCGGTGCGCACGACTATTCGAATCTCAAAATTATTATCCCAGTACCACCACAACCAACGAATATTCTAATATTTGAGACCAGTCCTAGTCAAACGTCTTCTTCTGACACGGTAAAGAAAGTCCACTCTGGTCGGTGCCACGCCATGCTGCTTGTTGTTCTCTGCCCGCGCAGTCTGATGACATCACACACATGCGACAGTACCATCAGGGAGGGGAGGGGTTGAGGAGCCAGGCATGAGCAGAAACCACAACACAGACCAACGCCAAAAACCAAGATTCCAAGTCTTTATTATTATCGGCTCATTTTTTTATTATCAGAATGACGTCATAATTGCCAATATAGACCGATAATTATCGGGGGCCGATGTTATCGTGCATCCCTACTTTAGAACATTAATATGCTGGTTATTGATATTTCTACATGCTATTATTCAGATTATTGAAATCCAGGTTATTCATGTTTTAGAATATGAATGTCCCGATTGATCGTTCAGAGCATTAACATCCAGGTTACTGACACCTTTGAGGATCAGTATCCTATCAGACTCACACTGATGAAACCAGGAGATCTGATCATGACGGTCTCCTCTAAACCAAGCCGTTAAATGGATGCTGTGTTGGTGATGTTCTCCTGGTTCCTTCAGGTTCTCTGATCTACAACCTCTCCCTGCTCTCTCCCAGATGAGCTCCTGTCGGTCATCACTGTTTGAACGCCCTGATTTTTAAAGCATCTTTAATTCCCTTCACGGCTCCAGAACCTGGTCTGGAACAGCTCCGTTTAACTCTGGATGGAGGCTGAAGATGTGAGTTACCTGTCAGTGTGTGTGCGCTGCGTCCAGGTGTGTGTTACCTGTGAGGCATGCCCATGATGACGTTCTCCACCCCGTTCTCTGAGGACTTGTCGATGATGGTCTTCAGAGCAGGAATCAGAGACTCGCACCCCTCCAGGCCGAAGCGTTTCTCAGCGGACCACTTCTTCTGCAGGAACTCCTCGAACCTGAACACCAGCGAAGGGTTACACTTCCTCCCGCTGCTCGGTCGGCCACCGCCGGGCCTCAGGTGAGTGCTTACCTGGTGGAGCGGACCATCCGGGCCAGCAGCGTCCTCTTCTCCTCCAGGGTGAACTGCATCACGCCTGGAGTCTCAAACTTCTGTCTGATCCACTGGCACTGCTCCAGGTCGTTGATGAACATGAACTCCACGCCGATGTGCTGACAGTACGCCATCTAGAGGACGAACACAGCAGCTTCAGTCATTCAGTCAGCAGCAGACGCTACAGAGACACTTCAGGAGTTCTGTCCACTTGTTCATCTCTAACAAGACAATAAAACCATTTTAATGAAAGATTTTTGAGGCATTTTCAACCTCCTGAGGAATAAAACCTGTCAGTGGGTTTGAAACACATGTTGTCCTTAAAAACTAAACTGGAATCGTTGGATTTTCAACTGTTGCTGTTGTTCTGCTCCGACTGTACATATTTAACTATTTACACTTTAACAGCCTCCACAAGCTCAGCAAAACAGCTTCGTCTCACCTCTGTTGACGTCTCATTATTCTCATTTTGTCTTATTTTTCTCATTTTGTCTCTGAAATTTCTTAATTTTTCTATTTTTTCATTTTGCTTCTCATTTTTCTCATTTTGTTTCATTTTTATCATTTTGTGTCTCATTTTTTTGTTTCTCATTTTGTGTCTCATGTTTTATTTTGTTTCTCATTTTGTCATTTTTCTCATTTTATGTCACATTACTCTCATTTTGTGTCTAATTATTCTCATTTTGTGTCTCATGTTTTATTTTGTTTCTCATTTTGTGTCTAATTTTTCTCATTTTGTGTCTCATGTTTTATTTTGTTTCTCATTTTGTCTCATGTTTCTCATTTTGTGTCCCATTTTTCTCATTTTATGTCACATTATTCTCATTTTGTGTCTCATTTTTCTCATTTTATGTCACATTATTCTCATTTTATGTCACATTTTTCTCATTTTGTGTCTCATTTTTTATTTTGTTTTTCTCATTTTTCTCATTTTGTGTCTCATCTTTCTCATTTTATGTCACATTATTCTCATTTTATGTCACATTATTCTCATTTTGTGTCTCATTTTTCTCATTCTGTGTCTCATTTTGGTCATGTTTTGTCTCTTTGGGACAGTTCTGTGTCTTGTTTTCCCTGTTTTCTGCCTCGTCTGTGTGGCTTTGTTTCTCTTTGGGACAGTTTTGTTTAGCTCCTGTCAGTTTGTGTCTCGTACTGATTGTCTTGCGTCTCTTTGTCGTTGTTTTGTCTCCTCATACCACGGATACTGATGTATCTCCATGTCTCCTGCTTCTACAGTAGTTGGAGATACATCCATCATGGAGGAACATCTTCCTACAGCTGATGTTCCACCATGATGGATGCATCTCCACTGGTTCTGGTAAATGCAAAGTCTTCCAATGAGACGTAGAATAAAGGGATTTTAGAGGAATATTGTGATTTTAATCCATTTTAAAAGTGAAACTAACATGATAAAGATGTTTTAATGGTTCCTTTCTGTGGTAGATGGTGGCTTTTGTTGCTGACACTGTTAGAATAAGTCGGACTGCAGTGAATTATTTTCCTGAAAACGGTCCAGTTCTGTCGTGTTTATCTCGTCTGTTTTCAAACCAACAGTCCGAGTTTAACTTCCTGTTGACGTGCGTCTCCATGGTTACTGCTTTACCTCCAGGCGGCGGATGATCTCCTTCAGAGGCAGAGCGCTCTCCGAGCCTCCGATGAAGGTGGTGGTCGGCAGCCGGAACACCTTGTCCAGGTCCGACTCGTCCAGGCCGTAGAAGCCTACAGTTCCCACGATGCACCACGGCACGGGACAGGAGGAGGAGGGGGAGGGGCGGCCGAGGAGAAACAAAAAAAGGAGGGAAAGAGGTGAGGAAAGGTCGGAGGACACCAGACGGGCCGAGGATGAACCAGAAGATGCAGTTAGTGATGAAGCAGAAACATGGTGAAAGTCAGACATGCAGGAGGAGGAGGAGGAGGAGGAGGAGGAGGAGGAGGAGGAGGAGGAAGAGGAAGAGGAGGAGGAGGAGGAGGAGGAGGAGGAGGAGGAAGAGGAGGAGGAGTAGGATGAAGAGGAGGAGGAGGAGGAGGAGGAAGAAGAAGAGGAGTAGGATGAAGAGGAAGAGGAAGAGGAAGAGAAGGAGGAAGAGGAGAAGGAGGAGGAGGAGGAGGAGGAGGAGGAGAAGGAGGAGGAGGAGGAGGAGGAAGAGGAGGGGGAGGAGGAGAAGGAGGAGGAGGAGGAGGAGGAGGAGGAGGAGGAGGAGGAGGAGGAGAAGGATTAAGAGGAGGAGGAGGAAGGAGGAGGAAGAGGAGGAGGAGGAGGAAGAGGAGGAGGAGGAGGAGGAGAAGGAGGAAGAGGAGGAGGAGGAAGAGGAGGAGGAGGAGAGAAGGAGGGAGAGAGGAGAAGAGGAGGAGGAGGAGGAGGAGGAAGAGGAGGAAGAGGAGGAGGAGGAGGAGGAGAGAGGAGGGAAGAGGAGGAGGAGGGAGGAGGAGGAAGAGGAGGAGGAGGAGGAAGAGGAGGAGGAGGAGGAAGAGGAGGAGGATGAAGAGGAGGAGGAGGAAGAGGAGGAGGAGGAAGAGGAGGAGGAGGAGGAGGAGGAGGAGGAAGAGGAGGAGGAGGAGGAGGAGGAAGAGGAGGAGGAAGAGGAGGAAGAGGAGGAGGAGGAGGAGGAGGAAGAGGAGGAGGAGGAGGAGGAAGAGGAGGGGGGTCAGAACAAATAGAAGATCAAAGTAAGGAGAGACATCGTTAGTATCAGGTTCATACGTCCAAACAGCATCATGACAGACCTTAGACCAACCCTGACCCCCTTCTCTAATAGAACCGGGATCCTTAAGGGCTCCTTTAGACCTCAGACCCGGGACTGGAAGGACCCGGGTCGATCATCTACCAGAGGATCAACAAATTCAGGAGTCATTCCACATAAAACCAACCAGGAACAAAGCTCCTCCCAGAGACCTCAGACTCAGCTGGTTCTTCATTTAAAGAAGTCCAGTTCTACCTTCACACTAAGAATATTTAGAGTCCCAGGTCCTTGAAGAACCTCAAAGCATGGAGGTAAAACTTCTTTAACGTCACAGTTTGGTGGTTTTACAGCATTTTCCTTCTGTTTGAGGTCGTTTTGCACCAACCTTACGTCATTTCATGTCTTTATGAGTTCATTTAGTGTCACATTTTGGTTGTTTTATATCAATTTGTGGAAGTTTAGTGTCCAATTTTGGTCATTTTAAGTCTTTATGTTGTAGTTTTATGTGACACTTTGGTCATTTTACATCATTTTGGGAGTTTTACATCACATTTTATGTCTTTATGAGTTCATTTACTGTCATACTGTGATTGTTTTATATCATTTTCTGGTCTTCGTGGGCCATTTTGGTTGTTCTGCATCTGACTGTAGATGTTTTGTGTCACGTTTTAGTTGTTTTATGTCTTTTTACATCCCAGTTTGGTCGTTTTACACCATTTTGTATCACATTTTGTGGTTTTTGTGTGACATTTTGGGTGTTTTGCATCATATTTTGTCATTTTATATCTTTATGTTGAGGTCTTGCATCACATTTGGGTCATTTAAAGTCTTTTTTCATCCCAGTTTGGTCTTTCTACATCATTTTGGTTGCTTTGCGTCACATTTTGTGGCCTTTGTGTGACAATTTGGTTGTTTGGCGTCATATTTTGGTTCTTTTACATCATTTTGTGGTCTTTGTGTGACATTTTTGTTGTTCTGCATCTTACTGTAGATGTTTTACGTCACATTTTAGTCGTTTTAAGTCTTTTTACATCCCAGTTTGGTTGTTTTGCATCATTTTGAGTTGCTTTGCATCACATTTTGTGGTCTTTGTGTGACATTTTGGGTGTTTGGCGTCCGATTTTTGGTCATTTTATGTCTTTATGTTGAGGTTTTTTGTGACATTTAGGTCGTTTTAAGTCTTGTTAAATCTCAGTTTGGTCATTTACATCATTTTGACTGTTTTATATCCTTTGGTAGTAGTCTGGCATCACATTTTGACTGTTTTACGTCACTTTGTGGTCTCTGTGTGACATTTTGGGTGACATATCTGCCGTAAAAGTGACACAAAACAACCCAAAATGATGTAAAATGACCGTTTGATGCGTTCACAGACCAGATTATTGGTTCATCCACTCCAGGTGTCGCACGCTAAAGACTAAAGTATAAAGGTAAAACTTTGCTTCATTGAATAAAGTTACTGTAGACTGAGAACCAGATGATCTGAGGAGGTCAGGGAGGTTCTGACAGATCGTTCATGGAATAACTTCTATACTTTGACAGGAACACTACATGTGAGCAGATTATTGAAGGCCAGCGTCCATCGGATGCGTCGTATTTAATAGTCAACTAAACCATAAAGATGTCAGAGACAGGAGTTTAACCTGCTCTGAGTCCGAGTGGCAGCAGAGCAGAGACTCATTTTATATCTGGTGGTTGGACTCGTTCTAATGAGAGGAACCTGCAGGTGGAAGGACGGTCGATTCCAGATTTAAACCTTTTAAAGGCACGTTTAAATGTTTAACATTATAGTGGCTTCATTTTCAACCAACACTGACTTTAGAAATTCATTAACTAGAAAAACAACTTTAAAATGTTTTCAAGAATAAAAAATAACTAAACATGTAGAGCAGGGGTGTCAAACTCCGGTCCTCGAGGGCCGCTATCCAGCATGTTTTAGATGTTTCCCTCCTCCGACACACCTGATTCAAATGATCAGCATCGTTATCAGGCTTCTGCAGAGCTTGATGATGAGCTGATCATTGAATCAGGTGTGTTGGAAGAGGGAAACATCTAAAACATGCTGGATAGCGGCCCTCGAGGACCGGAGTTTGACACCCCTGATGTAGAGGTTTAATTATCTGGTTGTTTTGCGTCTCTTTGTGGTTGTTTTGTGTCTCTTTGTGGTTGTTTTGTGTCTCTTTGTGGTTGTTTTGTGTCTCTTTGTTGTTGTTTTGTGTCTCTTTGTGGTTGTTTTGTGTCTCTTTGTGGTTGTTTTGTGTCTCTTTGTTGTTGTTTTGTGTCTCTTTGTTGTTGTTTTGTGTCTTTGTGGTTGTTTTGTGTCTTTGTGGTTGTTTTGCGTGTCTTTGTGGTTGTTTTGTGTCTCTGTGGTTGTTTTGTGTCTCTTTGTTGTTGTTTTACGTCTCTTTGTGGTTGTTTTGTGTCTCTTTGTGGTTGTTTTGCGTCTCTTTGTGGTTGTTTTGCGTGTCTTTGTGGTTGTTTTGTGTCTCTGTGGTTGTTTTGTGTCTCTTTGTGGTTGTTTTGTGTCTCTTTGTTGTTGTTTCGTGTCTCTTTGTGGTTGTTTTGTGTCTCTGTGGTTGTTTTGTGTCTCTTTGTTGTTGTTTTGTGTCTTTGTGGTTGTTTTACGTCTCTTTGTGGTTGTTTTGTGTCTTTGTGGTTGTTTTGTGTCTCTTTGTTGTTGTTTTGTGTCTCTTTGTTGTTGTTTTACGTCTCTTTGTTGTTGTTTTGTGTCTCTTTGTTGTTGTTTTGTGTCTCTTTGTTGTTGTTTTGTGTCTCTTTGTTGTCGTTTTGTGTCTCTTTGTGGTTGTTTTGTGTCTTTGTGGTTGTTTTGTGTCTTTGTGGTTGTTTTGTGTCTCTTTGTTGTTGTTTTGTGTCTTTGTGGTTGTTTTGTGTCTTTGTGGTTGTTTTGTGTCTCTTTGTGGTTGTTTTGTGTCTTTGTGGTTGTTTTGTGTCTCTTTGTTGTTGTTTTGTGTCTCTTTGTTGTTGTTTTACGTCTCTTTGTTGTTGTTTTGTGTCTCTTTGTTGTTGTTTTGTGTCTCTTTGTTGTTGTTTTGTGTCTCTTTGTTGTTGTTTTGTGTCTCTTTGTGGTTGTTTTGTGTCTTTGTGGTTGTTTTGTGTCTTTGTGGTTGTTTTGCGTGTCTTTGTGGTTGTTTTGTGTCTTTGTGGTTGTTTTGTGTCTCTTTGTTGTTGTTTTGTGTCTCTTTGTTGTTGTTTTGTGTCTCTGTGTTGTTGTTTTGTGTCTCTGTGGTTGTTTTGTGTCTCTTTGTTGTTGTTTTGTGTTGCCCCCTTTTGTTGTTGTTTTTGTGTCTTGTGGTTGTTTTGTGTCTTTTTGTGGTTGTTTTGCGGTCTTTGTGTTGTTTTGTGTCTCTTTGTTGTTGTTTACGCCCTTTGTGGTTGTTTTGTGTCTCTTTTGTGGTCATTTTGTGTCTCTTTTGTGGTTGTTTTGTGTCTCTGTTGTTGTTTTGTGTCTCTTTGTGGTTGTTTTGTGTCTCTTTGTGGTTGTTTTGCGTCTCTGTTGTTGTTTTGTGTCTCTTTGTTGTTGTTTTGTGTCTCTTTGTTGTTGTTTTACGTCTCTTTGTGGTTGTTTTGTGTCTTTATGGTTGTTTTGTGTCTCTTTGTTGTTTTTTTGTCTCTTTGTTGTTGTTTTACGTCTCTTTGTGGTTGTTTTGTGTCTCTTTGTTGTTGTTTTACGTCTCTTTGTGGTTGTTTTGTGTCTCTGTGGTTGTTTTGTGTCTCTTTGTGGTTGTTTTGTGTCTCTTTGTTGTTGTTTTGTGTCTCTTTGTGGTTGTTTTGTGTCTTTGTGGTTGTTTTGTCTCTTTGTGGTTGTTTTGTGTCTCTTTGTGGTTGTTTTACGTCTCTTTGTGGTTGTTTTACGTCTCTTTGTGGTTGTTTTGCGTCTCTTTGTGGTTGTTTTACGTCTCTTTGTGGTTGTTTACGTCTCTTTGTGGTTGTTTTGAAGTCTCTGTTGTTTTGTGTGTCTTTTGTGGTTGTTTTGTGTCTCTTTGTTGTTGTTTTGTGTCTCTTGTTGTTGTTTTACGTCTCTTTGTGGTTGTTTTGTCTCTTTGTTGTTGTTTTACGTCTCTTTGTGGTTGTTTTGTGTCTCTTTGTTGTTGTTTTGTCTCTTTGTTGTTGTTTTACGTCTCTTTGTGGTTGTTTTACGTCTCTTTGTGGTTGTTTTGTGTCTCTGTTGTTGTTTTGTGTGTCTTTGTGGTTGTTTTGTGTCTCTTTGTTGTTGTTTTGTGTCTCTTTGTTGTTGTTTTACGTCTCTTTGTGGTTGTTTTGTGTCTCTGTTGTTGTTTTGTGTCTCTTTGTGGTTGTTTTGTGTCTCTGTGGTTGTTTTGTGTCTCTTTGTTGTTGTTTTACGTCTCTTTGTGGTTGTTTTGTGTCTTTATGGTTGTTTTGTGTCTCTTTGTTGTTTTTTTGTCTCTTTGTTGTTGTTTTACGTCTCTTTGTGGTTGTTTTGTGTCTCTGTGGTTGTTTTGTGTCTCTTTGTGGTTGTTTTGTGTCTCTTTGTGGTTGTTTTGTGTCTTTGTGGTTGTTTTGCGTGTCTTTGTGGTTGTTTTGTCTCTTTGTGGTTGTTTTGTGTCTCTTTGTGGTTGTTTTACGTCTCTTTGTTGTTGTTTTACGTCTCTTTGTGGTTGTTTTGTGTCTCTTTGTGGTTGTTTTGTGTCTCTTTGTGGTTGTTTTGTGTCTTTGTGGTTGTTTTACGTCTCTTTGTGGTCGTTTTACGTCTCTTTGTGGTTGTTTTGTGTCTCTTTGTGGTTGTTTCGTGTCTCTTTGTGGTTGTTTCGTGTCTCTTTGTGGTTGTTTTACGTCTCTTTGTTGTTGTTTTGCGTCTCTTTGTGGTTGTTTTGTGTCTCTTTGTGGTTGTTTCGTGTCTCTTTGTGGTTGTTTCGTGTCTCTTTGTGGTTGTTTTACGTCTCTTTGTTGTTGTTTTGCGTCTCTTTGTGGTTGTTTGTGTGTCTTTGTTGTTGTTTTGCGTCTCTTTGTGGTTGTTTTACGTCTCTTTGTGGTTGTTTTGCGTCTCTTTGTGGTTGTTTTGCGTCTCTTTGTGGTTGTTTTGCGTCTCTTTTTGGTTGTTTTGCATCTCTTTTTGGTTGTTTTGCGTCTCTTTGTCGTTGTTTTGCGTCTCTTTGTGGTTGTTTTGTCTCTTTGTTGTTGTTTTACGTCTCTTTGTGGTTTTGTTTCATTTCTTTGACAGGATGCTGTCATACACCGTCTGGACAAAGTGAAATAAATCAAAGCAGGTTGGTTTAAGCAGTAATCTGTTCTCTGTCCTGCTGCCACTGAACCACATCGGTCCTGTAGGTGACTGATGACTGGACGATCAGTGTGGATGAAGGTGAAGCGACAACAAGCTGAGATAACTTGGGCTTGATTAACATCTGAATCAAACAGAAATTAAAAAAAGAGCAGCGATGAGCTCATGGCAGCAGCGATGACTGAACATGGCGACATGTCGGCGTTATTTCAAACTCCAACCGGATTATGTGGCGGTTAGGTGAGGAGGTCATGGAGGAGGGAGGACAGACGACAGAGAGGGCGGGAGGAGAGTCCTATCGCTTCGGGGGAAACACAGACTCAAAATACACAATACAACAATCCTTAAATCAACACAGAGGCTTCCTGGAGACACACGACCTGCAGGCAGACTGACAGCCGACTCAGCCAATCAGAGAGTCCACACAGCTCGTAAAACTCAGCCAATCACAGAGGATGAACCGCTCGGAAAAACTCAGCCAATCAAAGAGCAGCTGTTCCTCCTTCCTCCCTCCACAGAGGAAGTAAAGAAAAGAGGAAACCCGAAGCAGGACGACACGTTGCTGCTGGAATCAAACATCTCAGACACAAGCTTCCAACTTTACCCCTCCGACTGCAGCGCACAATAACGTGGTGGTCTGACTCTGAAACACACATCACAGCATTTATACACTCAGTGAAACGCTCACTGCTGCCTCTGTCTGTCCATTAGGAGGTGTTTTGCGTATCTTAGTGGTTGTTTTGTGTCTCTTTGCTGTCATTGAGTCTCTTTGTGGCTGTTTTGTGTCCATCTGGCATCTTTTTCTCGTCGTGTTGTGTCTCTCTGTGCTCGTTTTGAGTCTTTTTGGTTGTTCTGCATCTCTTCATCGTCAGGTCGTCTCTCTGTGTCGTCATTTACTGTGTCTGGGGTTGTGATTTTGCAGATCTTGACCTCTGGGCCTCCTGGACATGAACCTGAACCGTAAGCAGACTGAAGCTGCCACAGAGCCTCATCTAACACCAGCAGGAGGTTTACAGAGCAAAGCAGTGCAGCGTCCTCCTGCTCTGTTAGCACTGCCGAGATCTCCTCATTTAAACAACAAGCTGAAGGATAAGTGGAGGAAAGAAAGACAGAAAACCACAGAGGACAGAGAGGAAGAAGTACAGACAGCAGCATCAGGAACTAGCACACAGGCTAACAGCGCTGAACTACACAGGCTGAACATTTTCTGATTTGATTCATCACCGAGGCAAAAGTTAAAAACGCTAATCAGAAAACTAAAGAAGCGGTGCAATCGAAAAGTTCTGGGACTGTTCAAGGTGCATCGAGGTCATCATAGTAACATGTGTAACACAACACTTGTGTGTTTCTGTAACCACCAAGAAGAACCAGGTCTAGTTCTGGTGCTTAGTTGGTTCTAATCTGGTTCCTCCTAAGAACCTGTTTGGAGTCCAGTTGGAGCCATTGGGTCACCATAAAACCACTACGCTAGCATCCATTACATAGCAGTTAAACAAACGCAGTAAGTTGATGATAATATCTATGTTTATCTCTATAGATGGTCTTAAGGCTGATTGTGAGGCGGAGGTCCTCCTGTTGCCTGGACACATCCGTGATCACGCTACTGGTGGGACACAACTGTAGCGGATTTCAGGTCAACAGTTTGTGCTAAACTTCCGTGTGTCCCGGGAGTCATTCCAATACATGTGTGATGGGACCAGGGACGTCCTGGAGAACAAGGACACTAATTAGCGCTTGTGTGTCCCTTTCCACCGTTGATGGTTGGTCACCATAACCCCGCCCCCAGCCCCTGACGTACTCGGTGCTTAGCTCTGGACCAGCAAAGAGTTGGTGCTTGCTGAGCTCCAGTTTATAGAACCTGGAGTCGGTGCTTAGGAGGTGGAAACACAAAGAAGTGGAGCTGAGTCAGGCTCTGGCTCTGGACTAGACCTGGAACCAGCTCAGTTTAAAAGGGGTACCAGAGTCTGGTTGAGGTCCTTTTGGTTTTCTTGTCATTTTGTGATTCACACCAAACAGAAGTTTTCAATCTCCAAGACCTAAGAAGGTGTGAAAGGTCAGCAGTACCGGTACCTGCTCGCTGTTTTCTTTAAATGTCACATGGTTCTGCATCATGAATTCATGGAGCTGGACTGTTCAACGGTAACGTCCTGTGGCATCACTTTATTATGTAAATGCTGTCCCAGTAAACTACAGCTCATCTTTAATAGCTCTGGCTGGAGGTCATTAACCTCCACAGGAGTCTTTGTCATGGTGGCCGTTGCTAGCTAAACTCCCACAATGCTCTCTGCTTCCAACATGAACTGTAGTCTGAGTGACGCCTCCTCTGGTCTCTACAGTATTAAACAGTAAGAGGCTCCACCTGGTGGAACAACCAGGAACTACAGCTGATCTATGATACATTTACTGACATCATGACCTTCTACTTCTGCCTTACCGGTTAATATATTTTTAATGAGGTGAATTGTTAACAGCAATTAATCGATTAATGATTAATCATTACCATCCTACATGCTAGTGCTGCATGTCCAGATGCTAAGCCCAGGATGCACCAACGGTGTCCCTGCAAAGCGGTGACCGGGGAAGTTCAATCGTTGCTCTCCAAAGGCCCTACACACCAGATTTATCTCCCTGTGACTTCTTCCTCTGCTTCCAAATTAAATCCAAGATAGAGGGTCTCCACTTTGGACTCTATTAAGGAGATTCAGCTCATCTCAGATGGAGCTTTATACGATTACAGAACAGACGTCCAGAGGGAAGTGTTGCAGGAGCCCTGGGAGCAGAGCACCACTGCACAGGAAGTACTTTAACAGTAAACACATTTAAACCAGGGATGGTGTTTGATTCTTTCAGCAACAGTCTCAGAATCTTTTCATCGCAGCTCGTAATGTGAATAAGATCAGTGTTTGCTGTAATTCACCTCTAAGCCTCAGGAGGATCTGTTGGAAAGAACAGAGTTCAGAAAACGTCAGCCTGGGTGGAGGATCACACCGAGAGACGGTGACATGAGAAATTATCTTTAAACACATCTGAAGGTGATCGCTGCACTCGTCTGTCCACCTTGTTTGGTTTTTACGTCTCCTCATAAAGAACCTGTTTTACTAACTGCTTCCTAAAAACACACCAGGGATCATTTTTACTTCAGTGTGCTTCGATAAAGGAGGACCAACAGCTGCTGCCTGGTTCTGGATCACGACTAGAAAACATGTGATTGGATCCTGCAGCTTCAATAAAACTGGAAAACAAGAGGTGCATGTTTCTAAAGCCGACTCCGACATCAGTGGTCGCTTCAGGACTTTGTCTGCTGTCACTATTCCTACTCCTCATGCTGAAGGTTTAAATTGAAGGTAGCCAACTGCTGTAGTCGTTTGGAGGACGTCAGCTGCTGATCAGCCTTTACTGGAGTCAAGTCCTACTTTGTAAATCAGATCTTTCAGTCTGGTCGTCCTCCAGATCTGCTGCTGCCTCATCTTCGACTTAGAAAGCAGAATCTGGTTTGTGCTCATCAGGAAACTCATAATTCACTGGACATTCTGCTTTAATGTTTGCTACTGAGGACGAGTGAATGTCAACATGTGAGCAGAGATAACCGTCTCTACATTCACTCTGAAACGCAGATCTAATGGAATAAACGTATGAATGAGCTCAACGTTAACGGAGACGTGATCAAAACAGTTCTTAAAGTCTCAGTAATCCCCAACACTACTTTGATATTGTCCACACCGGCCAAGCTAATTATGCTATTTATGCTAATATGCAGGTTTCTAAGATAAACCCTGAACAGTTTTGGGTTCACGCTGCTGGTAAACAGACTGATGTTAACACGTCGTCCTACAGAACAGATAAGTGTCGTCATGTCAATATAAATGAGCTGTAAATCTGCAGGGGTTAAGTTACAGTCAGTGTGAAATAATCCGACTTAATTCATGTTGGATTTGTTCTGTAATGTTGTGAGTAATCTAGAACTTTGCTTCCTGCAAGAAGGAAACTCACACGGTTCTTGTTTTCCATCACAGAGAAGTCCTACAGAACATCAGGTCCTGGGATTTCAGGCGTCCTGGAAACACCGGGTTTAGTTTTTGGACTGAACTAGTTGGAATACTGTGATAATAATCTGGAATTCACATCACAGACAAACTTTTAAAGACTCGAGCCAGTTCAGAGGCTGCGTCCTTCGAAGGATGGGTCCTCAGCCCACGACAGACTTCCTGCTTCGTCATGACATCCCGTAGCGCTGCTCCTGTCGCCTAGCAACCCTGACTGAGTAACACGCTAACATTCAAAACGATTTAAATCCTCCACCGCTGATGAATCCATCTTGTCAGCTGTAAGCAGTCTAAACTCCAGCTGTTGACCGAACCGTCACCGGCGTGCAATGAATCCTGGGATGCATTTGAAGGAGTCCTCGAGTCTCGGTGAACTGGGACGGCCTTCGTCGCACCGCTGTGACGCCTTCAGATGTAGCCTCTGAACTGGGCCTTGCTTTATCTTCTCATGAGCCTCGGCTGAAGCTTGGGATCATTCAGTCTCTAGTTTCTGAAGAGTCGTCGTGTTCTGAGGAAAAAGCTTCAGAATCAGAGTGGAAAGCAGGAGGAGCTCAGCGGGGAGTGTTCTCACAGACACATGGAGCCATAAAGATCCTGAACCTGGTGTTTAGCGTCAGACTGACTCAGAACTTCAAGGCTCTGAATACATGCACATTGTGATTTCTAGTTCTACTGAGGTCAGTGTAGCACCATGATGCCAGATCATCTGACGAACTGTGAGGAACTTCCTGCAGTTTGAATGAGTGACTGCTGTTTCCTGGCTAAAATAATAAAGTTTTAACCTGACAGTTAGAAAAAAATAAGGTATATTTTATATTTTTGTGCTTTCAGCCTTAGAAAATGTTAGACGTGTTACACCTGCTTAATCAACCTGTGAGCACATTTAAAAATAATCTTCTCATGTCACCTTAAAGACTCTCAGTGAAAACTCAGATGAAACTCATCTATCAGGGTCTCTACAAACTGTCCAGGATGCTAGCAGCAGCTACGAGCTAACAGAGCTAACAGAGCTAACAGAGCTAGCTACAGTGAGCAGAAACACAGGAGATACTCAGAGAATCTGTGAAGCACATCGAGTTTCCTCCTTCTCCACCGAGCTGGTTCCAGGGCTAGTCCGAGGTCAGGATCTGGCTCCGAACTAGCGCTGGACCTAGACTCTGTGGTCCAGAGCTCCTGTAGATCTGCTCACTGCTGCAGTAAAACACTCTAACAAACATGGACTAGTGGCTCACAGCACCGACACACCGTTGATTCTCGTACCTCCTACCGTGAGGATTCTCAGCCTCTCCTTGAACACAGCCACGTCTGGTCGCCAGCAGGGGGCAGCAGAGGGAAGAGACACCCGGACACCATTAATAACCTGCCACCCTTTACACCACAACAACCGGCTACGCTAACACAGAGCACAACACCGGCCGGCGTCTCGGCGTCTCCACCGCCGGTTGGTTTGGTTCTAACAGGTGAGACTGAGACGGTGGAGACGGAGACGCTCTGAACACCATGCTGAAGCCACACAACACCTGAACCTGCAGCAGGGATCAGACTAATTCCTGAGACGCTCTGTTTTCACCACAAACTCACAGCACAGAGTTCAGCCTCAAACATGTTTCACAATCTGCTGCTGCGACGCTCAGTCCGTGAAAGTATGTGTGAAGGGTCACGTAGAGTTTTTACTTCAGAGACAGACGAAGCTCAGAGCAGTTAGTAACAAGAAGAAGCAACAGAGCGACCGAGGAGTTCCAGACCCTTGAAGTCCATAGAGGGGGGTCCACATGGATCAGAACCTCATCAGTCCAGCAGATAGACACATGACATGTAGGAGGAACAACACACTGGAGTTCTGGGAGAACCTGGACCCAGATCAGTTTACATCCATCCAGGAGTCTCAGTCTGATCACTACACCTGGTTTAGTTCATGTCCTCTATAACAATATCAAACCTATATATCAATTATTACACACCAATATTATGGGATATATCACAGTATCAACAGCAAAACCCCTTAAATAGAATAGTAATAGAATTATGAGTGTTAAATTACAACTGCATTATGAAAACGTTTTCCTACACAGTGAATCGTGTCTACAGACGATCCTGAGAATGATCCTTCCATTGTCTAGAACTGATCTGACCAACCACCTACCAACATGCTGATATGAGCCTTGAAAGAGAGTCACTTAGGAGAGCACGGTGGCGGCAGCATCATGATGTGAAGCACGGTGGTGGCAGCATCATGACTTGAAGCACGGTGGCGGCAGCATCATGATGTGAAGCACGGTGGCGGCAGCATCATGATGTGAAGCACGGTGGTGGCAGCATCATGACTTGAAGCACGGTGGTGGCAGCATCATGATGTGAAGCACGGCGGTGGCAGCATCATGACTTGAAGCACGGTGGTGGCAGCATCATGACTTGAAGCACGGTGGTGGCAGCATCATGATGTGAAGCACGGTGGTGGCAACAACATGGTGTGAAGCACGGTGGTGGCAGCATCATTATGTGAAGCACGGTGGTGGCAGCATCATGACGTGAAGCACGGCGGTGGCAGCATCATTATGTGAAGCACGGTGGTGGCAGCATCATGACGTGAAGCACGGTGGTGGCAGCATCATGACTTGAAGCACGGTGGTGGCAGCATCATGACGTGAAGCACGGCGGTGGCAGCATCATTATGTGAAGCATGGTGGTGGCAGCATCATGACGTGAAGCACGGTGGTGGCAGCATCATGACGTGAAGCACGGTGGTGGCAGCATCATGACATGAAGCACGGTGGTGGCAGCATCATGACGTGAAGCACGGTGGTGGCAGCATCATGACGTGAAGCACGGTGGTGGCAGCATCATGACATGAAGCACGGTGGTGGCAGCATCATGACGTGGGGATGTTTCTCAGCAGGCCCTGGGAGGCTTGGAAAGGTAGAGGGTATCTTGGCATCTTCTGTGTTTCACTTCGTGTCGTGTTTTTCTTGTTTTCGTCTGTTCTTTCCTCGTCTTTATCGTCTCCTTTCTGTCTTGTCCGTCAGTTTCGTGTTGTGTTTTGGGTCTTGAGGACAGTTTTTTGTCGTCGTGGTCGTTTTGTTTGTCGTTTTTATCTCTCGTTTTTCTTGCTTTGTGTCTTTTTTTGTCGTCTTGATTGATTTATGTGTCTTTGGGAGGGTTTTGTCTTTCATGACATGACACTATGATACATCCCATAATACTGATGCTGACAGTTGGTTCTAGAGGAAATGAACTAAACCAAGTATTGTGTTCAGACTGAGACTCCTGGATGGATGTAAACTGATCTGGGTCCAGGTTCTACCAGTGTGCTGTTCCTCCTACATGTCATGAGTCTGTCTGCTGGACTGATGAGGTTCTGAGGCTCATTAAAGGATCAATGTGGACCCACCAGAACCAAAAACCCTTCTTTTAACTTCCTGGAATAACCTGCAGAATGATGTGAAGCTCGACTCATGTTTATCTCTTGGCCAGTTCGGTTTTAATTCCTTTATTTCCAGCTGCTCTTATACGAGTTGATTCATTTTTAAACACTTTAAGTCATGTTTTTATTATTTTGATGATTTTGCCAGTGTTATAATTTGTGATTATTTCTTTACCTGATTAGATTATAAATAGGATGTCATCCGTCAATGTACTGGAGTTTAAATAAAGGTTGGATGAATGAATCTCTCGTGTCTGTTGACTCTTTATCTGAGGTTGACCTACAGATCACAGAGGGTAGAAGGAGCCTTTAGTTCCCTGACAGCTCCTTTTGGACGTTAGCGGCTGACATAGACTCACTTTCAGATTGTTGGGTGAGTTTCTACTGTTGCTCACATGTTCAGGCTTCATCAGTGGAATCCTCGTAGCTTCAATCGTAGCATCTGGACTAGCTTGAGTTTCTTAAAGATGATTCACCTCTCGTCTTGAAACGTCTTTAAGAAACTCGAGAAATATCTCAAAAACCTCCTTGAAGACCTCAAAACCTCAAATATCTCCTTGAATGTCTTGAATAATTCATTGAAGTCATCAACAACCTCATTAAAGATCTTAAAAACTTATTTAAAGACTTCAAAAACCTCCTTTAAGAGCTCAAGAACCTCCTGAAAGACTTCTAAAATCTTCCTAAAGACCTTGAAGACCTTCTGAAAGACCCCAAACTCCTTTAAAAAAAGACGTTGACGATCTTCTGAGAGACTTCAAACTCCTCCTGAAAGACCTCAAGAAGCTTGCTTGAGTTTCTCGGAGACGTTTCACCTCGTCTTGGATGAGAGGTGGAACGTCTTCTAGAAACTCAACCAAGTCCAGACGCTACGATTGAAACTACGAGGACAACCATGACCTGGACGACTGAGGACCTTCAGTGGATCATTATTCAGTGGGTGAGTCTGGGCTGAGGTGGCAGCGAACCACATCCATCCTCTTCGCTCTGCTCCACCGGGTGAAGCCGGTCCACGGACTTCAGCGATCAGCCAACAGAACAGCCAGACAGAAGACTGAACCAGCTCAGAGCTCACAAAGCAGAAGCGACGACCAGAACAGCTTCACTTCATGCTGCCAGAGAAGCTTCCAGAGCCTTTAGCACCTGCTAGCATGAAGCTAACAGCTCAACAGCAGAGCAGAGATGGTTTCTGACCAGCTGTGTTTCATCACTGAGATCATTTACATCTGCACACATCGACTTTATACATTTGATTCTCCATCGCAGTCGTCAAAGTAACACCTGAGTTTAGTCCACTGACAGATACTTTACTTCTCATGCTCAGACTCAAAGCAACACCAGCTGATTCCACTAACTAGCGCTGAAGCTAACGGTGGGACTTTCAGTGGGAGCTTTCAGTTTCATTGGCTGCAGCTCATTCACAGGCTGTCAGGTGTTTCAGGGAATCTTCCAGAAAGGTGTTAAACCTACAGACTAGCTTCTATCCCCCCGTGTCGGGTTAATTCTCCAGAACAAGAAGGAACTGTTCCAGACAGAGTTCAGAAGCACCCCCAACCCCAGAGACAGTGTACAGAGAGCTGGACTGATCAGACCAGGACGTGGTTTCTGCTCCTCACCCAGCTTGTCGGAGGACGTGATAATGTCAGTGGGGACACACGAGTCCAGATCGGCGTCCATGATGCCAAGAGGGTCCAACTGGGCCACATGGTGCCCTCGGATCTACAAGGATGACAGCACAGAACCCACCCGGGACAGGAGGAGGAGATGGAGGGTGGAGGATGGAGGAGGTGCAACGAAAATGACGACAGAGTGAAGTGCAGCAGATGAGAAGCAAGATGGAGGTTTAGAAAGTTAAAAACATTAGAGGAGAAACAAGGAGGAGGAGGAGGAGGAGGAGGAGGAGGAGGGAAGGAGGGTGGGAGGGAGAAGCAGCATTAACACCACAGTCTGTTGCTTTGTTGTTGAAGTTCTCACCAACGTCCTGGAAGCCGGTATTGACCGGAGCATCATCAAAATTCACACAGCTGATCCCCAGAGGGTCCAGATGGGCATTGTGATGTCCCATCACCTAGACACACACCCAGCACACACACAGGTTATCACACAGCCAGGTCTTCACCGGTCCTGAGGCCGACGGCTGAGCCGGGGGTCTACAGTCAGTCAGGGCTGATGGAGGAGCTGCAGGCTGGTTCTCATGAATGAGTCTCATCAGTCTGCATTAGCTTTGTCCTCTCCACCTCTGATGGACAGATTCTAAAGGTCAGCTCCCTGCAGCTCTTTACATCAAGGACTTTGGGTTTTTAATCAGATTGGAATCAAACATCCAGCTAACTGGATCAGAGACCTACAGCCAGAATACTGTCAGTCTGACCACCAACATGTCCATCTGTAGACATACATGTGATCTAATGGTTGTTGGTGTTTCTTTAAATCAGTCAGTCGTCGTGTTTGTTGGAATCTCTTCAGCAAAGGTGGAGCAAAGCTAACCTGACCCTTTATTATGAATCATATCATCTACGTTTAAGTTTGTTTGGTAAAAGCTAAAATTTAAACATCATCAATGAAACCTGTGGAGTGAATTTATTCACTTCCTGCTGGTGAGAAGCCTGGAGGTTTATTCGCCTGACAGAAGCAGAAACAAACAGCAGGAGATGTTTTCAGTTTGGTTCAAACGTCTCTGACCTGTGAAGACCTTCATCAACCTTCAACACAACAACGATCAACAACAGTTCATTAGAAACAGAAGCCTGGACGTTCACTGCTCATGTGTCATATTATTAAAAACAACAGCAGCTGAATCCAGTCAGGACCGGCCCCGTCTTCATGTGTGAACTTATTTCTATTATTTCTGTATTTAATTAATGAGGGTTAACGTGTCGACTGAAGAAGAGCACGAATCACTTCCTCTAATAATCCCATTTAAAATAGTCGACTGTGGCGGCAGCATGGAGGACCTCTGCAGCGTCACTAAATCTAATGTATGATCTGTTTACAGGAAATCAGTGTCGTCTACAGCAGCGGTGCCCAAACACCGGGTCGTGGACCGGTACCGGACCGCGGGTCACGTTCTCTTTGTTTAGCAGATCACTCAGCCTGTCACATGTTTTCATTATCAGTGGATCTGCAGGTTGTTTTATATAATTACATTAGATTAAAGGTGCTCGTCTATAAAACTACAAGTTGTAGAAAAACAAACGCAGGGATGTCGTGATTTAATGTCATGACGTCAGTTTCAACCTGCTGTCACATACGTGTTGTAAAGGGAAACAACAGTCGGTGACAGGATGTGAAGTTTCCTCATCAATACTCGGCTGTATCATTAATCAATAATCAGTCTGTCCTGGGTTGATGTTGAGTTCTGGCTGGAGGTCATTAACCTCCTCAGAAGTCTTTGTCATGGTGCCCGTTGCTAGCTAAACTCCCACAATGCTCTCTGCTTCCAACATGAACTGTCGTCTGAGTGACGCCTCCTCTGGTCTCTACAGTGTTAAACAGTGAGAGGCTCCACCTGGTGGAACAACCAGGTACTACAGCTGATCTGCATTTACTGACATCATGGAGAGAAAAGAGGCTTAATACATCTGTTGGAGCCTCAGTACATCCTCTAGTACTACATTTACCCTCCAGTACTACATTTACCCTCCAGTACTACATTTACCCTCCAGTACTACATTTACCCTCCAGTACTACATTTACCCTCCAGTACTACATTTACCCTCCAGTACTACATGTACCCTCCAGTACTACATGTACCCTCCAGTACTACATGTACCCTCCAGTACTACATGTACCCTCCAGTACTACATTTACCCTCCAGTACTACATTTACCCTCCAGTACTACATTTACCCTCCAGTACTACATGTACCCTCCAGTACTACATTTACCCTCCAGTACTACATTTACCCTCCAGTACTACATGTACCCTCCAGTACTACATGTACCCTCCAGTACTACATGTACCCTCCAGTACTACATGTACCCTCCAGTACTACATTTACCCTCCAGTACTACATGTACCCTCCAGTACTACATGTACCCTCCAGTACTACATTTACCCTCTAGTACTACATTTACCCTCCAGTACTACATTTACCCTCCAGTACTACATTTACCCTCTAGTACTACATGTACCCTCCAGTACTACATGTACCCTCCAGTACTACATGTACCCTCTAGTACTACATTTACCCTCCAGTACTACACTGACTGACCAGAGGCTGTGTATTCTGGAGCTCTGCCCCTTCAAGCGTTCAGACCCGGGGCTGTGTTGTCTTTGTGTTCCTGGCTGTGAGTTCGTACCTGGTAGGCCCTGATGAGCGACTGGACGGCCAGGTGATCCTCCACCAGCTTCTCCACGTTGGGCTGAGCTCCGACCACAGAGGAGATCTGAGGAGCGACGAGGCTGGACGCCGCCGACAGACCCAGGGGGGACTGGTAGGCGGCGCCGGGAGGAGCGCCGGCGTTGGCGTTACGGAAAAACACGTCCCACGACTGGAGAGAGATCAGAGAGGAGACACAGGGGGAGGACTTTAGAGGTTACCCAGATCTGAACCTCATGATGTCATTTTAAGACGATAAAAGCTGCTGTTTTAAATTAACACACCACAGCTGAGTTCATCAGGTCAACCAGAGCTGCATTACATCAGATTACAGCAACAACAGGAGGAGAAGTTCACGATTTCAACTCACATGGTTCTTATTCTCCAGGAGTAAACCTCAGAAGAAGCCTGACAGAACCTATCTCACCCTGACTGGAGGCTTCTTGGACCCACTGAGCTTCGGTTTTTAACTTTATTTAAAGACGGTTTGCTGACATCAGGCTGCTCATGGGTGGAAATATTCAGCAACAGAGAGGATGACGCTGACCGAAGGCGGCCGTCGTCACCACAACTATTTAAACGAGCAGCACAGAACCAGACCGAGTCCAGACAGCAGAGGATCACCGATGTGGACAACAACAGATCAACACATCCTCCTCCAGGGTTCCAGAGCCGACAGTCTACCGAAGGATTTAAGACTCTCAGACTTCAGCTCCTGACATCATAAATCAGCAGCAGGAGAATCACATGACCTGATGGATCACCTGATACAAAGGTGTTCAGTTCAAACACACTAATGTTCCTCTGTAATTCCTATTATCTAAATATATTAATTAAATTATATAATAATGTTAATTAATTAAAGGCATATTAAATATATAAATTAATTAAATTTAAAAATAGATTTAATTAATTAAAGGCATATTAAACAATTGATTAAAGGCATATTATCTGAATAAATAAAATACATTTATTTTTAAATTTAAATAATTTATTTATATAATATGCCCTTAATTAAAAAAAAAAAATTAATTAAGGGAATATTATCTAAATTAATTAAATTTAAAAATAAATTTAATTAATTAAAGGCATATTAAACAATTGATTATAGGCATATTATCTGAATAAATAAAATAAATTCATTTTTAAATTTAAATAATTTATTTAGATAATATGCCCCTAATTAAAAAAAAATTAATTAAGGGAATATTATCTAAATTAATTAAATTAAAAATAAATTTAATTAAAGGCAGGTTAAATACATTTAATTAAAGACATATTATCTGAATAAATTAATTAAATTTATTCTTACATTTAATTAATTAAAGGCAAATTAAATTAATTTAATTTTTATTAAAATTATTTATTAAAAAATATTAAATTTAAAAAGAAATTAATTAAACTGAAAAATAAATTAAATTAATTAATAAAAGGCATATTATCTAAATAAATTAATTAAATTTTAACATAAATTTGATTAATTTATTTGGATAATATGATTTCCCGTCCTGCTGCTGGTTGATCTGACGAGCCAGAGATCCTCCGACATCCCGACTCTGAGGAGACGAACCGCCTCCCAGCAGAACCAGACGGCAGCAGGTTTCCACTCTGTGGTTCTGGTCCTCATTCTGGACTCATGAGTCACCAGAAGCTTCTCATCCCGCCCTCAGAACCTTTCCCAACATCCCAACACGCCCCACAGTTTGTTCCACAGCTTCCACACGGTCTGGATCACTTCAGCACGTCTGGACTTCTTATATTTCACATCCACACAGAATCATGGAGTCCAAATCAATACACGCCGACAGATTTCACACCACATCAAGGTCCTTCCATCTAGATGACCTGATCAGCTGATTCTTAGTCTACAGAACCTTCACAGGGCCTCATTAGACACAGTAATAATACAGGGATTAATAAAGACGTCTAACATCCGACTGGACTCAGCAGACGAGAGCAGAGACGTGAAGCTCAACATGGAGTGAACACGAGCTCAGATCTGAAGGGAAACTCCCTCCTCTGTGTTCGGTAGACACCAGACTGGTGAGTCAGACTGGTTTTACAGCCATGACTCAGCAGCTCTGCTCCGGGAGGAAGTGAAGGACTCTGTGCTCCACTCAGACCTTAAGGCTCAGGAGGACTCACTAACCAACAGCTGACAGATACAAGTCCGGATCATCAGAAGAACAGCATGGTTTTAATTTCCTTTCCACTGAAAACGATGGAACAGTGGTGATGTGAGTTTGGACAGTCATGTTTCCTCTGCATGTGGAAAGTCGGATTTATAGGCTGCTACGGAAAGAAGTCTGGACAACCGAACTGTTTGCACTGTATTCTTAACACGCAGGTAGGTAGGTAGGTAGGTAGGTTTGTCTGTTAGTCGGTCAGTAAGTAGGTAGATAGGGAGGTCAGTCAGTAGGTCTGTCGGTTGGTCGGTCGGTAGGTAGGTTGGTCTGTGGGACGGTCGGTTGGTCAGTAGGTTAGTAGGTTTGTCTGTTAGTCGGTCAGTAGGTTGGTCAGTTTGTCAGTCGGTCGATCGGTTTGTTGGTTAGTCGGTCGATCGGTCGGTCAGTTTGTCTGTTAGTCGGTCAGTAGGTAGGTAGGTTTGTCGGTCGGACAGTCAGCCGGTGGGTTGGTTGGTTTGTAGGTTGGTTTGTAGGTAGGTTTGTTGGTCAGACGTTCAGTTGATCGGTCGGTAGATAGGTTTGTCGGTTGGTCGGTAGGTCGGAAGGTATGTTTGTCGGTCGGTCAGTCCGTAGGTAGATTTGTCAGTCAGCTGGACGGTAGGTAGGTTTGTCGGTCGGTCAGTCCGTAGGTAGGTAGGCTTGTCGGTCGGTCAGTCCGTAGGTAGGTAGGCTTGTCGGTCGGTCAGTCCGTAGGTAGGTAGGTTTGTCAGTCGGTCAGTCCGTAGGTAGGTAGGTTTATCGGTTGGTCTGTTGGTAGGTCGGTAGGCTTACTGGTCGGTCGGTCAGTCAGTAGGTAGGTAGGTTTGACGGTTGGTTGGTATGTTTGTCGGTCGGTTGTTGGGTCAGTAGGCAGGAAGGTTTGTCGGTTGGTAGGTACATTTGTTGGTCAGTCGGTCGATCGGTTTGTCGGTCAGTCGGAAGGTATGTTTGTCGGTCGGTCGGTAGGTAGGTTTGTCCGTCGGTCAGTCCATAGGTAGTTGGTAGGTAGGTAGGCTTACTGGTCGGTCGGTCAGTAGGTAGGTAGGTAGGTTTGTCGGTCGGTTGGTCGATCTATCTGTCTGTCTTTATTGTCATTATTGTCAAACAATGAAAGGTAGTTTAGCAGCTCTTTGTTTCAAAGTAGCAGCATAAGACACACAACAGGACAGTATATGTATAAAAACAGAGCCATTTGTACCATTTCAGGTTGTCTGTATATACTCCACATGTGGAGGCATCTGCCCACTACCCCCCTGAACCATTTCCACTACTGTACATCTGAATACGCTGCCACTATATTGCACTACCACCAGTGTACAGAGGTAGCTTTTTATACATTTGATTTATTTATTCTGTATTTGATCCTTTTTTAATGTCTGGCACTAAGACGAAGGTCAGAGAGAGACGTCTTTTCGGTTCCTCTGTATGTCCTGGATCTATAGACAGAAACTGGCAATAAAAGCCTTCTTCTATTCTACACTGACACTAAAGTCCACTTTAACCTGGACCTAAACTGGAGCGTCTCTGCAGAACCACGATCAATAAAGGTGCGTTGTGACACATTCTACTGTTATTATTATTATTATCTGAACAATGTACTGTCACTTCTCAGATTTGCCCTGTTTAGAATCATTTTTAAATTTTTAATTTACTTGTTGACAATAAAAACATAGAACAAGACTGTAAATAATGTCCACAGTTAAACTCTGTCTTACAGCTGCTTCCATCTTCAAGTTTTTACAGGAACTTTATGGTAACTTCAACATTTCTGTTTCAGTTCTGTTTTTAATATGTTAAATTACAGCTTTTTGTTCGACTAATAACACGTCTAATATATTTGCAGTGTGTTCCTGTTACTGTTCAGGTGTAAGCTTCTATTGCATGCCTTCCATTTAAAGATAACTGCTATGTTTAGCTTTGTAAAATTAAATTACAATAATAAATAAATTAATCATAACAGCTTCATTTTTTTACAGTCTGTTTGGGTGTTAAACTCGGCCAAACTGTGATTTTAAAAACACGTTGATTAATTGTTCGAGTCAAGCAGACAGACACATACAGGTAGACCGGTTGTGTCTTTAGATAAATAATAAATGTGTCACACGGGACGGCAGCACACCTCGGAGGTGTCACAACAGCGGCGACCGATCCGTGCTGCTGGTGTGAATGCAGATCACTCCTGCTCATTGTGTAACGTCATTATGGGAGTTGTGTCGGCTTCACTTTAATCCTTTAACTGATTCGTTTGGCTGCAGTTTCCAGAGCAGAAGTTGGAGCTGATGCAGGTTTTCTCCTCCGTATTTAACCTGTTCAGGTTCACCTGATGGATTAAAGGACTAATTCAGCTTCACACACAGTGAAGTGTCAAAGCAGGCATTTACTGAAGCCTGGTAGGACGCCGTCAGAATTATTATCTAAACCCAGAAATGCTAATAAATGGACGTCAGCTCTCCTGTTACCTTCTGGCTGTTTTAAAAGTCTCATACTGTGATCTTTAAAGTCTCACATCAGACCTGTACAGGAGAACCTCAGGATGATCTACGGGATGGCACCAGCGTAAAAACAACCATTACATAAACTGGAGCTTTAAAACTGAAAAACAGAATTCAAAACTTTGAGAACACGATTTATAACTTCTTCAGTCATTGCTCGGCTCTTCTGTCGGAGCTCCTCAGACCTCCATCATGGTGTTTCACTGTCTGAGTGGAGCCCTGCTAGCTTCCTCTGCTGCACCTGTTTGACAGCATCGACCGGAGGATTAGCAGGTTTATGGACGGATGTGAATTGACTGTTTAATGAGTCCTGTCAATAAAGAGTACTGTTTGTTTGTTTTCCTCTCAGAAGCACATTGTGTTCATCTGACCAGGAAACCAGGTCATCCTAATGGTTCACACACTGCTGGACGTGTGTGGAGCTTCCAGCTCGTATGCTAAGCTAATAACAACAAGGTCACCATGTGATCGTTACGTAACAACTATGACATGTAACACACACCTCGAAGTGACCTGAACACACACACACACACACACACACACACACACACAGCAGGATTTCCTGTGTTCACGTCCACAATTAGAAACCTCTGATAAAATCCACATTAAAATGTTATAGATGTAAAATAAACAACAGGTATTTAAAAACTCTGTAGAAGGTTTTTAAGTTGGGTTTAGAGGAGACTGTCTGCTCGGTAACACAGTAAAGGTCAAGTTAATGTAAGTTCATGTGGATTAACCCGGTCTGGACTCTGTTTCCTTCTCCTCTTAATAACACAACTTATTTGCAGGTGTTGATTTGTTGTTCTGTTGATCTGCATTCAGCTAATTTGTGAACATGTTTAAACTCTTGGTTTGTTTATCAGCAGGTCAGATTGTATCCTGGATATAATCATGTAGATGTTGGACTGACTTGTTGTGACTCCAGTCATTTCCAAACATGAATAATTCCTGTCGAACCCTAATGAGGCCAGTATTGGGCAGATTTAAGGTGGGATCAGTGCGCTGCTCTTACTTTAGGCAGTAAAGCAGGCCCATCATGTGACTCAGCTTCTGGGAGCTATTATTAGTCATCTGTCCTTTACCACTCCGTTAAAATGTGTCCTGTGGAGAGATCTCTGAACCACCAGGAGCTCCGTCCAGCCCGGCAGGACTCTGCTGTGTAACCTTCATCTCCCAATCTCACCTCCAATCTAACGAGGCTTTTAACACACAGAACACAGTTAAATAACTCTGTGTGCATTCATAACACCGTGCTGGGAACAGTGGATGGTTACACTTCTCCATGTGTGGCTTCATTTGTTGGCTCACAACTCTGAGACTGAGGAACACATGAAGGACAAAAGGACGAAAGTCTCCAGCTGGAGTCAAAACCAGTGCTCCCATTTATCAGACGTATGCCAACAACCTCTGAGCTCTGAAGTTTCCAACTAAGAGGAGAACGTCTGTTGACTTTCTCCTACATACAGCCAAGTCACTTCTAAAGTTAACACATGATTGATGACATGTACGCTCAGAGACCAACAGTTCAACCTTACACTTGTCTTAGAGAGACAGCTAAAGTCACAGAGAGACAGCTAACTACAGCTAAAGTCACAGAGAGACAGCTAACTACAGCTAAAGTCATAGAGAGACAGCTAACTACAGCTAAAGTCATAGAGAGACAGCTAACTACAGCTAAAGTCATAGAGAGACAGCTAACTACAGCTAAAGTCATAGAGAGACAGCTAACTACAGCTAAAGTCATAGAGAGACAGCTAAAGTCATAGAGAGACAGCTAACTACAGCTAAAGTCATAGAGAGACAGCTAACTACAGCTAAAGTCATAGAGAGACAGCTAACTACAGCTAAAGTCATAGAGAGACAGCTAACTACAGCTAAAGTCACAGAGAGACCGCTAACTACAGCTAAAGTCATATAAAGACAGCTAACTACAGCTAAAGTCACAGAGAGACAGCTAACTACAGCTAAAGTCATATAAAGACAGCTAACTACAGCTAAAGTCATAGAGAGACAGCTAACAACAGCTAAAGTCATAGAGAGACAGCTAACTACAGCTAAAGTCATAGAGAGACAGCTAACGACAGCTAAAGTCATAGAGAGACAGCTAACTACAGCTAAAGTCATAGAGAGACAGCTAACTACAGCTAAAGTCATATAAAGACAGCTAACTACAGCTAAAGTCACAGAGAGACAGCTAACTACAGCTAAAGTCATAGAGAGACCGCTAACTACAGCTAAAGTCACAGAGAGACAGCTAACTACAGCTAAAGTCATAGAGAGACAGCTAACTACAGCTAAAGTCATAGAGAGACAGCTAACTACAGCTAAAGTCATAGAGAGACAGCTAACTACAGCTAAAGTCACAGAGAGACAGCTAACTACAGCTAAAGTCATAGAGAGACAGCTAACTACAGCTAAAGTCATAGAGAGACAGCTAACTACAGCTAAAGTCACAGAGAGACAGCTAACTACAGCTAAAGTCATAGAGAGACAGCTAACTACAGCTAAAGTCATATAAAGACAGCTAACTACAGCTAAAGTCACAGAGAGACAGCTAACTACAGCTAAAGTCATAGAGAGACAGCTAACTACAGCTAAAGTCATAGAGAGACAGTTAACTACAGCTAAAGTCACAGAGAGACAGCTAACTACAGCTAAAGTCATAGAGTGACAGCTAACTACAGCTAAAGTCATAGAGTGACAGCTAACTACAGCTAAAGTCACAGAGAGACAGCTAACTACAGCTAAAGTCATATAAAGTCTGCCAACTACAGTTTAACCTCTAGCCAGGCAGCTCTAATGAACAGAGCTGAATCATTGAACATCAGAACTGAAAACAGACACCTCGGTGGTTTTCCCTTCAACAGAATTATTTTCAGGGGTGTCTTTGATAATGTGGCATTTAGAAATCAAATGTTGAAACTTCTGCTTCCTAACTTGTACAACTTTGCTCTTTCCGTGTTTCGTTAGCGTGTAACTGGAGCGTCGGTGCTGGACCTCCTGTCCCAGCTCCACACCAGCAGGGGGCTCCACTGCTCCTTACCTTGTGAACACTCTTGGGGTCCTCCAACCAGGCGTAGTACATCTCCTCCACGTAGTTGGAGCTCGTCCCGTTCAGGAACGGCTCTGAGGCCACCGGTGCCGTGTAGCACCTGATTGGCTGAAACGTCCTTGTGCCTCCCGTGGAGGTGGCTGTGATTGGCCGCTGCTGGCCGACAGTCTGAGCCGCCTGCGAGGCGGTTAGCGGACGCAATCGCGCCGCACAAGTCCTTAAACGATGCATGAGCAGTCCTTAAAGTGTCGCACACACGGTGGTGGGCGGTCCGACGGGCCGGACGTCCTCAGAACCACGACAGGAAGTAAACTCAGTCCACCGGGTCACGCCCAGGACAGGAAGTGAATGTCCACTGGTCCGTCTGTCCACTGAGAGAGAAACATGGTGTTAGAGAACCAACAGAACTCATTGTCAGCATATTTCACAGGACTCTCAGCTGCTTCCGCCTGTTTCAGTCCACATGTCTTTATATTCTGGGAGGTTAAATAAGAAGCGATCCATACGGGCTTTCCAGGGCCGATACCGATTATTGGACCAGCAGGAACCCATTATCAATAACTAGGCTGCTTCTGTCTTTACTTCATTTTTTATTGATTACTCATATTCAGATCGTAAAGCTTTGTTAGTTAGATCTTTTCCAACGACTGTGTCAGGTTAATCTGCGGCTGCCTGCTAACTTAGCTGTTAGCCGTTAGCCAGAGTAAAAGCAGCTGATGTCCTGATTGGTGGAGATGTTTGCGCTTCTTGTCCAGTTTCTGCAGGTTGTGTCTCTGCAGGGAGACGAGTCTGTCAGATAGAACAGAGTTAAATTAATCTGACTTTAGAAAGATGTTATGGTGCTACAGGTAGCATTAGCTGCAAGCTAAGAGGCACAGCTGACCTCTTAGTGATAGCATTAGCCTAGCACCATCAGCAGAGTCAGTCCTGTGGAGCTGAGGGTGGGACTTTGCCAGAGTGACTACAGACAGAGAGCCGATCGCATCAGAGCCAAATTACTGCATTTCATTTTTTAAATTACACATAATAATATTTGGAAAATGCAGAACATCAGCCCTGATAATCAGCCGATCCCTCAGGTTAAGCAGCTTTTAGCAGCTTCTATCTGCTATCTATCATCAGATGCTCTGACATCCGATGGGGACCGGTAACTGAGGATCTTCACAGATAATCTGGTGTCAAGGTTTTAAAACATCTGCCTTCAGTGCTTCCATGAGCTGTGAGTCGCTGCATGTTTTTCACTGTTATTTTCAGAACAGCTGCATCCAGACAACAGAAGCTCCACAGCATCTCTTCTCTCCTGCAAGGTTTAAACCATGATTTAGTTTCCACCCCCCCAAATCATGTCTCATCTGCACGGACACAGAACACAAAAGCCCAACGTTCAGAAGCTCATTTTCACCTGAAAATGTTCCAACCTGTGGAACATTTTCAGTAATAAGGTGATGAATCTACAGCAATGGAACTAAAAGAGGTTTGGACAGAAACTCAGAGACGTGTTTATTGAATGTTTACTGGGAGTCAGCTCCACCTGACGGACACAAAGAGTTCTCCTCGTGGTCTCAGTCGTAGCATCTGGACTTGCCTGAGTGTTCAGATTTGATAAATGAATTTAATTACAGCCTAAGGTTCAATAAATCAAAGTGCAGCCTCAGAGAGTTCACATTTTATCCACTACAGCTGCTTTAATCTGGATCAAACTGTCGTAACATGGAAATACACCGACTTCAACGTCTGCAGTGACAGCAGAGGTTCGTCTTTGAGAAAGTTAAACATTCCTTCAGACAGAATAATTGTGACTGAAGGAATGTTGGCAGGTCAGAGCGTAATCAGGATAGCATTCACAATTATTATCAAGTCAAGTCAAGTCACTGTTACCTATTTGTACATTAGATTCTATAAAATACAGCTTACCTGACTACAGGGCACAATAACCCTAAGACCCCAAATTATTATTATTATTTGTGGAAAGCAACCTTATTTAAAACTAGTTATGAACCTACTAAAATGCACATTGTTTTTCTTTATCTTTATATAAACAGCTTTATATATTCTGGCAACAATTCTTCTGTTTGTGTTTGGTGTGAATAATATCCTTAATTGTATAGTGAAACTAGACTGTAATTACCACGACCTAATGATGGGTTCTAGGTGTAAAATGCTGACATGATGCTGTCTCCTGTGATGATCCTAATGTCTGTTTTATGTTACCTGCTCTGTGGCCTTCAGTCTGACAGATTCAGCTCTTTATATCTGTTGGAACTGCTTTAGAGACCAGTTCAGCTCACAGAATGCAGTTGTCCTTCTTCCAGAAAGTGACTGCAGCCATGACTTGATTTTAGTCTTGAGTGTTAGATGTTAAAGATTAAAGCTAATAGGATAATATCAGTTTTTTGGCAGCACACCAGCACTGAGAAGCTGCCTGACAGGCTTGTCTGAGCAGCACTGCTGGATCTCCCTGCTGATCACTACAGTCTCTGATGTGGACGAGACTCCAGCGACTCCTTTCCCCGCAGCGCAGCCCGGCTATGTGCGCTGTGAGCGGCCTGAGATCCTCCGTGTGTCCCCTCAGCTGGAGTTTCTGTGTGTTTTGACCTTGTTGGGTCTCCACTCCCTGCTGCCTCCATTCTGCTTCCCTCAACCGCCCAGCCAGGACCCGCCCACCACCTGCCCACACCGCCTGCTGATTGGCTGCCTGGAAGAAATCCCGCCCGGAAATACGACTCCGAGCTTCCCTATTGGCCACCCACGCTGTCGGTCACTTTGTCCTTTCACGAGTCATGAGTTCCCGAAAATTACAAAAACATTGTAAAATGATCTGCTGCGGATGTTTTAGCGTGCAAACGCCGTGAAAGCTGCACTGAGGCTAAAGCTGCGGGGTTGTACTCACTGCTACCAGGCCACATGATCAACCTTAGAGCTAACGCATTATGTAATTAGCCGGTTAGCTTCACTTCTACTTTGCATTAATTGCCATTAGCACGTTGTGCTAGCTGATAAACTGACGCTGGTGGAGTTACACGGCAGTTAGAAGTGTAATTTCACCGTTAATAGGAGCTTCTTCCCTCTATGGTCACTTTAGCCAGCACCGGCAGGTTTAACGAGCATTTTAACGGATGACCGAGCTCTCCCGGTAACGTTAGTGTAGCAGCTAACATGCTAACAGGTTCTGTGTTCCTCACATTCCTGCGGACGGATTTTTATGTTCCTCTGACCTCAAACACTAAATCCGCCTCCGAGTCAAGCAGCTCCTCCGGCCGCCTGCTCGGAGCGTCTCCCCGGCTGAACAGCTGCCACAGTCCCGGTTACTGACCTGGAGAAAAGCGCTGCTGCGGCTCCCTCTCGGCCGGTATCCCGGATGCCCTTCGCCTCTCCCGGTGAAATGATGACAGCTCGCGGCGCGGAGCAGGGGCGCGAGGCCTGCGTGCAAATGAGGCTGCGCTGCACTGACGTCATGACGTACAGCGAGACTGGGGTGGTTTAATAAATATATTTTATATTTTTATGTTTAAACATCACAGGAAAATGTTAAATCTGAAGTATTTAGATTTTAAAAAATAAACAAATTAATAAATAAATTTTAAACAGCTTAACTGAAAAAGTTATCAAAACGTAATATAATGTAATAAAAATTGTAATAATAAATATGTAAAAAAAAATAAATCTAATTAAAATCGAATTTATTATTTAATCATATTATTTTTAAAAAAAATATTAATGCATTAAGAATATTATTTGTGATGCAATTAATTTATATATGATATTATAATTTAGTGATATAATTTTATATAAAATGTACAACAGAATTTTATTTAAATTAACTGATTTTGGTAAATATTTTCTATACAGTATACAAAAAACATAATTAATGACTTAATGTTTTAAAAATATTATAAATATAAAATTGTTAAAAACGAAAGTTTAAAAGTATTAATTACATTTTATTGTCAATAAATTATTTAAAATATATATTTGAAGCTTCATATAATGAATCAATGTGTATTATATGTATTATTGTGTTTTTAAAAGTGAACTGAACAACCTAATTTCCTTTTCATTATTTCACTGAGTTTTTTCACACAGGTATTACATTTTCTAGCTTCAATAATCTGATACTTGAATATGAATAAATATCAAACTAAGAAGATGTAAAAAAAAAAGCCTGAAACGTCACAAACGTGAGTCTGGACGGTGATACGACGTTTCTGTGTGTCTTTATTGAGTCTCCAAACCAACACAATCACAGTCATTCTGAATAAGGTCGATTAGATTATCGTGTGAAGCTGAAGGACGTCGTCGCTTGTTCTTCCAGGTTTGGTTTTCATAGCGAGCAGCACCTGAACGCAGCATGACTTTGGGCTCTACAGTTGCGTCCTGCATCCCCACTGTTGCTATAGTAACCTGCAACGACGGAACCCTCCGCGTGTTCAACACCATCGAGTCTTTGAAATCATAAAAATCCACGTGACACAGCAACATTTAATAAAGCCGTGTGAAGTGTCGGGTTACCACAGAGCGCAAAAGAAAGGAAAACATCCTATATAAAATCATTTATTATAATAGAAAGAGGTGGTGAGAGTCTGCGTTGCCATGGTGACGCCACACTGTCCTCACTACACCTCACACATGTCCACAGGTTTAACATGACGACAGGAGGCTCGTCTTTAACGTGACTCTGCTTTGCCCTGAGTTTGGCCTCTCAGGCTGCCGACAAACCGCTGAATAAGAGGAGGTTTGAACCGTCGCAAGAAGAACAACATGAAACACGCTGTAGGAAGTAAAAGTACACAAGTATTGGCAAAGAGAGAAAGTCCTCGACAGCTCATGTGAAAAGGTGGAGCTGATTTCAAGATATTCTGATGATGTCTTCGTTTAAAGTATTGCATCATTTATTTCTTAGTCATCTTTTGCATGAACAATGTGAAACTCAGTTCTTTACCAGCACAGTCCTGCTCCTGCTGCTCCAGATCAAACCTACCATCCAAAAAGATCCTCTCTAGGAGCAAATCTCATGTTCGGACTGAAACCAGCGACGTCTCGGCTCCTCACCGGCTTAAAGGTTTAAACATTCAACACTCCTTTTATTTCTAAACTAAACTTGGGAGGAGGTCAACCAGTCTGAGCTCCTCCCCACAGATTGTAAAAGCAGATACATATATATTAATTTATAAATGAATAATACCTGAAGACCTGCAAACACTCTTAGGAACAGATCCAGAGGGACGGTCAGGTTTCATCTTATTTTACTTCCAGCTGCTGGTTTTTGATTTAGATGCTCTATTTAACGGTTTTATTATTGGTCTTTTATATTTTTAGTCTCTCCTTTGCGTCTCCATCTCGGTTATTCTGAGTTTTAACAGAGGCTTCATGTAATTCATGATTTCAAAGTGTGTTTTAGTTTCAGTATTAATCTTTTCCTTGTGTCCTGTTTGTCTCGTGTTTCATTATTTAATATTTACTGATTGTAAATGTTTTATTCTGCTTTGCTTTTTTCACGTACTGCCGTTGTTTCCTGTCTTTTAACACGAGCAGCCCTTTGGTTCATTTTAATACAGATAAATGTACTTTACGTGATGAGTTCTGAGCCTCTGACACTCGGGATACGAGCTCCTGAGAGTCTTCACTGCTGGCTTTTAGTCCCAACATGAGAGTCGCTGGTTTCGTATACATACTAGAATACTCTATAGGCGTCTGCCGTTGAACACGGAGCAGCTGACTGTAACCTGATTCTTCAGCTGCCTCCGGCTCTTTAAATAACCTCCTGAACCGTCGTCTCTTTGCTCTGAACAGAACTCAGGCTGAAACTCTGAACGTTAAATTTTCTTTTGGCATGAAATCGATCAAATGGCACTGAGTGACCCGACAGCGACCTGCTCCAATCCTCAACACAGAAATTAAAACACAATGAACCAGATGTCTTCCTCTCCAACAGACCGTCAGCTTCACTCACTGCAGCGGAACAGAAGCAGAAACATTTGAATCCCTGGTTTGAATGAAACCTGTCGACGAGTGCAGCGGGAAGCTTCACAGAAACCGAAAAGCCCTGAATCGTTTCAGCTCGTCACACCCAGGTGGCGCTAAAGAAGCTTTCAGGACTGATCCAGTGATGATTAGCTGATGATTAACACACCTTCAGTCTATGATGTTCAGCAGATTAAACAGAACTTTAACCTCCATCCTGAACACAGACGCCCAGCCCAGATGTTTTCAGTGCTAATGCTAAGCTAGCTAGGCTACTGTTAACGGCTAGCCCGTTAGCATTAGTCAGCCAGGACACCTTCTGACACTGAAATGAACCATTTTTCTAGAAAAGTTGGCCACATCTGGTGTTTAAAACACGCATGTAGTTGAGTCTTTCTTCACTTTGGAAAACACTTTAAAAAGCTTTTGGCTCTGACGTGAGGAACCCTTTGGCTGAGTGACGACACAAAGCCAGACGACAACAACGGATCGCTCTTAACTTTAGCTTCCAGACCCTTTCAGACTGGGTTCTGTGGTGATAGCGAAGAAAACTTAAAGGTCCCAAATGGTGAAAATGTGTTTTTAAGTGACCAATAGTGTCCCAGCTTTCTCTAGCCCCGCCCCCTCACTGCTTTCAGATGAACCAATCAGAATGAGCGGCTGCCTCTCGGTCCACCTGGTTTGTTTACGTTCTATAGCTGCTTCTGCTCTAAAGTCTCCAGATGTTCTGCTGTAAGACTGAACATCAGAGTCTTCATGCGCTGCTGAACGCCCAGTGGCCTCCATGTATTATTACTGATGGAAATGTCCCCACAGCTATAGGAGAATCCTCCATGTTAGCATGCTGTGCACCTGTTAGCTTCTGTCAGGACTGAACCCAGGACCAGTCATGGAGGAATCCACCATGTCGCTGGAGTCTGGAGCTGAAACGCTGAAACACTGGCCGTGAGGAGACTTTGATGGATTTGCTGAACAGCGCCACCATATGGGACCTTTAAGAAGTGGAAAACCCTCAGGAAGCTTCTGAACGCTCCTTTTCTGTTTTCTAAGCAGGTTTATTCGTGTTTATCTGCTTCTTGTTCCTGCTGAATGCTCATCTCCTGCATCAGGCCAGGTTTTGTGTTCTTAAAGTTTAACACTCCGTCTGAACTCTGATGAGTTAAGTTCTAAATGGGGTGTGTGTGGCTGTACTCCTATGTTAGACTTTACCTACATTTCCCAGAATGCCTCTGCCATATTTCCTGACTGAAGATGAACCAAACATCCCAGATATGAGCGTCACCAAGCTGAAGTGCTTCCCTGCAGAGGCTCGGAAAGCGACGTACCACAAGCACCCCCATGAGGAGCTGAACCGGCCCGGCGGCGCTGCACTCTGTTGCATACTGTACAGTTCTGGAGAGACAGAGCGGCGCCGGGCGGTGAAACCAAACGCACCCAGCAGCAGAGGGTGCGTTACATTCCTATGACAGTGCTGAGCAGAAAGGAAGTGCAATCAGACGGCACCAGTGCTTCGTACAGAGACAGAAAGACAGAAACAAGTGTCCAGGTGTGAGCTCCGCCCCCGTCTACAAACCAGCCAATCAGCGTGAAGCCGACCTGTTGTGACATTTACGTCACAAAAGCATAATTTAACCTTACTGTTTTGTATTTAGCCCTATTGGTCAAACTTGTATTGCAGAGTTTATGCGATAAAGTCAGGAACATTAACAGACACAGTTAATGACAGTATGAGGGACCTGCTGATTGGCTGCAGAGTTACAGTCACTTCCTGTTTAAGATGGCTTCTCTTTGTCCCAAACCATTTGCCTGATGAAAGTCTAGAACCAACTATTTCTCTTTTTCTGAGTGAGGACAGTATGTGGAGTCTTTTTGAAATGTTTGGACTATTTCAGTTTGAAATCAGCGACCTACTGTAGGAAACATCATCAACACGTCTGCTGGATCTGAGTCACGTCTGTAAACTGCTCACCTGCCAGCTGCAACGCAAAAGTCAGCCTCATGCCTTCATCTGTTGTCGGCTCACATCTGAAAGTGTTTCACATCTGTAGATTACTGGAAGCATCTCATGACCTAGTTACGTTTGCTCTTTGCTAATAAAAGTTTGTCAGCAAGCTAGCTAGCTAACTACACTAGAACTGGGCTGTGTTAGCACGTACCTCCTGCAAAGCTCAGCATTAGCTTACTGGATGAATTAAACCATTGATCACAAGAGAAGTTCAAAATATTGGAATGCTGATATAATTAATTTTTGTTTGTTTGTGGCAAAGCTAACTAGCTCTGTCTCTTGAACACGTTATCTGAGTTGCTTGTGTTTTGTCAATATTAGCTACAGTTCACGTAAATATATAGTGAATAATTTAATGCAATCATTAAGAAACATTTACTCATGACCCTGTTAGCCTGCTAGCGTTGTTAGCTGGCAAATAAAAAGTGACAAATGTTGGGTAGTAACTACAAAGTCACACAATGTAACTAGTGAAAAGGCTAACTAGCATTAGCGCATGTTTCCTAGCAATGACGGCTTTTAAACGTGACTTGACGAACTGATAAGGTAGATAAAGTGAGTATTTTACAGCGGTAGTGTACCATTTGGGGACACAGTCGCTAACAAGCACTTGCTCAAAACCTTGTTAACATGTACTGTTAGCTAGCAAATGCTAGTTAGCAAGTCAGCTAACAAACATCTGTGCATTAGTAACATCTCCTATTTTGAAAATTAAAGTGAGCAAAAACAAAAGAAGTCAGTGAGAGTGAAAAAAAGTAGGTGACACACTTTAACTGGTGGCAAGGCTACCTAGCATTAGCTCACAATGTTAAAAAAGTTAACAAACTGGCTAGCAAAATTTATAGGGAGTATGTCACAGTGCTAGCAGTAGTATAGTATTTGGGATGCAATTGCTTAGTAGCACTTGTTAGCCTGCTAGTGTTGTTTGCTACTAAAAGTCACTTAATCAGCCAGTTATAATGAACTAACATTGCAGCAAATACTGGCAAATGAATTACAACAACGTCTTTTCAGAGTAAAAAATTATGACGATGAATAAATCTGACTGAAGTGATTGGTGAGACGCTAAATTAGCATTAGCTCAAGACTTTCTGAGCTTGCTAGTTGGTGAGCTAAATCAAACTGGTCAGCTATCCACACAGTGGACGTTTTGTAAGGCAGGCAAGAGCATGGCGTTTGGTAAATACTACAGCTAACCAGCTAACAACAGATAAACTAGCCAGTGCTTGCTAGCTAGCAGACTAAGCAACATGGAGTAACAGATGTTTACAGCTGGAATACAACATGTTGATGATGAAAGTCTTTTTCCACTGTTATTGTCAATCACTGTTATTGTAAAAAAATCAACTTGTCTGTATTATTTTAGTTTTATTTTATTAAATTAATTGTATTTTACTCTTCTGTATTCATATTGCATCTTGTACATGTTTCTATTTATTAATGTTTTGTCTTTTTTGTTGTTTTACTCGATCAGTTTAACATATTCTGTCAGATTTGTGCACTCCATTCCACCTGTCCGTCCTGCTGGTCTGATTTATCTCGTGTTGTTGTTCATGATGCTTTGATTTTATATGTTTGCCTGTAAAGCACTTTGAATAACTGTGTGTGACAAGGTGCTGCATGAACAGACTTGCTTGCTGGTATCTGGTTGGCTGATGGGAGCAGTAACGTGAAATCTGATTGGCTGGTTTGGTTACAGAGGTGAAGATGTGTCACCTGATGGAGCAAAGTTTAGGCTCCAGAGAGACAGAAAGAAAGAAAGACTAGAGAACAGTAGCTGCTTCAGTCCAGTCCCACTGCGTTCCTGTTGGTTCTGGTAAATTCCCAGTTCAGCCTGACTGGGGCCAGTTTACTAGTGTAGCGGTCCAGTTGGTAGTCCAGCCCCAACAGACCTCAGGGCCAGCTGGTAGCCAGTTTGGCTTACAAATCCTTTCCTGGCTGTTGCTAGGTAACCAGCTCTAAGTGGGCGGGGACTGAGGTTGAAGAGGGAAGGAGGGGGGTCATCCAGGTGTGGTTAAACAGGTGGAGCGGGGGCGGGTCTTTGAGGCACCAGAGGCTGTGACGCAGCAGAAGGTTTTGGTTTTCTGAGGACGAAACAAAAAGGAAAATGACGTGTCACAACTGTAACTGCAGGTAAAACCACAAGATTTCCTCTTTACACTTCTTTTTCTATGTGTTCTACACACAACATGTAAATCAGACACAGCTGGAGCTGCTGGAAGGTGGATTTCATCAGTTTCTCCCCATTTCAGGCAGCTTCTAGGTCCAGCTAGCTTAGAGAATTAAGTAAGTTAGCTCAGGATTACATCGTTGGTCTAGTTAGCTTGCACTACGTGTCTAGGTTCAACTAATCTAAAGTCAGCTTTTAGGTTCACTTAGCCTAAAATCACATTCTAGGTATAGTTAGCTCTGAGTTAGCTTTCAGGTCTAGTTAGCTTACAGTTAGAATCAAGTTAGCCTATTGTTATCTTTGAGGTCCAGGTAGTTTATAGTTAGTGTCCAGGTTCAGAAAGCTTTTAGTTAGCTTCTAGGTCAACGTAGTTTTCAGCTATCTTCTTGATCCAGTTAGCTAAAAGTTAGCTTTGAGGTCCTACTAGTTTACAGTTAGGTTCTGTTAGCTTATAGTTGGCTTCTAGGTAAATTTTGCCAAAAGTTAGCTTCAAGGTCCATTAAGCTTAAAGTCTGACTCTACCTCCAGTTAGTTCAGAGTTGTGTCTAAGATCCAGTTATCATAAAGTTAGCTTCTAAGTAAAGTTAGCTCTCAATGAGCTTCCATGTCCAGTTATCATAAAGTTAGCTTCTAGGTAAAGTTAGCTCTCAATGAGCTTCCATGTCCAGTTATCATAAAGTTAGCTTCTAGGTACAGTTAGCTTACAATTATCTTCTAGGTCCAGTTATCATAAAGTTAGCTTCTAGGTAAAGTTAGCTTACAATTAGATTCTAGGTCCAGTTATCATAAAGTTAGCTTCTAGGTACAGTTAGCTTACAATTAGCTTCTAGGTCCAGTTATCTCAAAGTTAGCTTCTAGGTACAGTTAGTTTACAATTAGCTTCTAGGTCCAGTTATCTTAAAGTTAGCTTCTAGGTACAGTTAGCTTACAATTAGCTTCTAGGTCCAATTATGTTAAAGTTAGCTTGTGGGTACAGTTAGCTTACAATTAGCTTCTAGGTCCAGTTATCATAAAGTTAGCTTCTAGGTACAGTTAGCTTACAATTAGCTTCTAGGTCCAGTTATCATAAAGTTAGCTTCTAGATACAGTTAGCTTACAATAAGCTTCTAGGTCCAGTTATATTAAAGTTAGCTTGTAGGTACAGTTAGCTTACAATTAGCTTCTAGGTCCAGATATCTTAAAGTTAGCTTCTAGATACAGTTAGCTTACAATAAGCTTCTAGGTCCAGTTATCATAAAGTTAGCTTCTCGAGCTAGGTAAGTTTTAAGTAAGCCTGTAGGTTGAGTTAGCTTATAGTTAGCTTCTAGGAAAATCTTGTTTAAAGTTAGCTTCTAGGTCCAATTAGCTTAAAGATAAACTCTTAGTCCAATTAGTTGTTACTGCATTGTCAACTAGTGTTGAACAAAGTGCTAGCAAATGTAGTTGAGCTGCTGGAGGTGTTTTAGCAGATTATTCCTGCTTCAGTTTGACAGAAGGTGCTGTGTTGTTGTTGTTGTTGAACAGTGTGTGGAGTTTGTGTTGTTGTGTTATCAGATGTGGGTGTTGAGTCTTACAGAGGAGGAGGAGGAGGCCTCAGGGAGTAGGAAGGAGCCGTCCTGCTGGTCTCAACCACCTAAAAACAAAAGGACATAAAACCGACGAGTGTAAATCTGATTTCATCAAATTTATTCTTTTATTTCACCTGCTCAGCTTCAACCTCGACATCTGAGCCTCCAACAGAACAGACTGAGTTTCCTCAATGAGTAAATCATTTTAAATATCACAGGTCATCAATGAATTATGACACAACCGAGCAACAACATCTAAATCTCCTCTCTGCAGGTTCTCTGAGTCTCTTCCTGGTTCATGTCTCTAGTCGTAGCTGCAGCCTCGAAACGTAAACATCACTTCAACAGATTCAGACTCAAAATCAGAGACACTGACGTCAAACCAGACAGAATGTAAACACAGCAAAACAGTACTACAGGAGTACTACAGGAGTACTACAGTAGTACTACAGCAGTACTACAGGAGTACTACAGGAGTACTACAACAGTACTACAGGAGTACTACAACAGTACTACAGGAGTACTACAGGAGTACTACAGGAGTACAACAACAGTACTACAGGAGTACTACAGCAGTACTACAGGAGTACTACAGCAGTACTACAGCAGTACTACAGGAGTACTACAGCAGTACTACAGGAGTACTACAGCAGTACTACAGCAGTACTACAACAGTACTACAGGAGTACTACAGGAGTACTACAGGAGTACAACAACAGTACTACAGGAGTACTACAGCAGTACTACAGGAGTACTACAGCAGTACTACAGCAGTACTACAGGAGTACTACAGCAGTACTACAGGAGTACTACAACAGTACTACAGCAGTACTACAGGAGTACAACAACAGTACTACAGGAGTACTACAGCAGTACTACAGGAGTACTACAGCAGTACTACAGCAGTACTACAGGAGTACTACAGCAGTACTACAGCAGTACTACAGCAGTACTACAGGAGTACTACAGCAGTACTACAGCAGTACTACAGGAGTACTACAGCAGTACTACAGGAGTACTACAGCAGTACTACAGCAGTACTACAACAGTACTACAGGAGTACTACAGGAGTACTACAGGAGTACAACAACAGTACTACAGGAGTACTACAGCAGTACTACAGGAGTACTACAGCAGTACTACAGCAGTACTTCAGGAGTACTACAGCAGTACTACAGGAGTACTTCAGGAGTACTACAGCAGTACTACAGCAGTACATGAGTGGTATGTGAGTATTGTCAGAGTGTTTTACCTCCTTCGGGGGCAGCAGCTGAGCCTGATGCTTCACAGGGAGGAAGGCAGACATGTTAGAACTCAGGAACTCATTTACATCAGTAATAATTACCACAGACACACTAATGAGTTCATCAATCAGCTGATCAATAAGCTCCAGCGATTTAGTTCACTGATGGTCGACTGGATGATTGCTGATCGTAGGAGACAGATCAATTATTGGCTGGTTCATTTATTGATCAGCTGATCGCTTCACTACAGCATGAAGGTGGGAATCAAACAGCGACAGACGTCTAACAGAATAATGTTCTAACAGCCTTCAGGCGTCTGAACAGGAAGAACTAAAGTTTAAACTCTGAACTGAATCTTACCGGCTGAGCTTCATCATCACCTTCATCATCATCATCATCAGCAGCGTCCTGATCAGCCAATCACAGCAGGTTTATCTCAGTATCACTGGTCTAAAGCACTAAAACCTACTTTCTATAAATACTCTGAGAGCTGATCCACAGAACCAGAGACCACCTGACGTCTACTGGTCAGAGGAGAGAAACCAGTTTAAACTGGTTCTGATCTGAGCTCAGACTGAAGCTGGAACGAGTCAAAGACGAGCAACGACGACAAACGTCTTTAAGACTGAAAACATTCACAGAAGAATCATTTTGTGTTTCTGGATTTTCCTCCTGAAAACTGTCTGGTTTGAAACTCACCCCGTCTCTGACGATGTTGTTGGCGTTGCCCCGGGCAACAGATGGAGGCTGCGCTCTGGGAGGCGGTCCTCTGCTGGGATTGGCTGCAGCCGCTCCGTCAGCCCTGATGACATCACAGTGACATCGGATGAGACATCAAGTGTGTGTGTGTGTGTGTGTGTGTGTGCGTGTGTGTGTGTGTGTGTGTGTGTCTTACTGGTATCCCTGGGATCTCTTCCGCCGGTTCAGTCCGAAGAGTCGCAGCAGTTCGTTTCTGCGCAGGAAGGCGAAGCCGGCGAGAGCGACCAGCGGCAGGATGAGGAAGAAGAAGACGAGCAGCCCGTCCCTCAGAGACGTGTCTTTATCTGAGGACACAGACAACGTTAGCGCTCAGGTTAACAGGTGGGCGGAGCTCCACCTGCTCAGGTGTGTCCAGGTGTCGTACCGTTCCAGGTGGGTCCGCTGTCCACACTGCCGCCGTAACCTTTGAGCTCACAGAAGGGCGGAGCCCAGCCGTCGCTACAGTGACAGTTCCTGTTACTGTTACACACCTGGAGACACACGCAGAGGTCATGTGACACACCTGAAGACTGGTAAACAGACAGGTAGACAGACTGGTAGACAGACAGACAGGTGTCTCACCCCGTGTCCGTGACATTTGTTCTCCACGTCACAGTCGTACTTCAGAACGTCGACGTTGAGACACTCAAAGTTCATACAAACCTGAAACCACAGAAGAAGTTTTAATGTCTCCTCCCCCCTCCTCACCTTGTCCTCCTCCTCCTCCTCCTCCTCCTCCTCCCCCCTCCTCACCTTGTCCTCCTCCTCCTCCTCCCCCCTCCTCACCTTGTCCTCCTCCTCCTCCTCCTCCTCCTCCCCCCTCTCACCTTGTCCTCCTCCTCCTCCCTCCTCCTCCTCCTCCCTCCCCCTCCTCACCTTGTCCTCCTCCTCCTCCTCCCTCCTCCTCCTCCTCCTCCTCTCTCCTCCTCACCCCCCTCCCTCATTTTGTCCTCCTCCTCCCTCCCTCCCTCCTCCCTCTCCTCCTCCTCCCCTCCTCATTTTGTCTCCTGCTCCCTCCTCCCGCCTTCTCCTCCTCCCCCTCCTCACCTTGTCCTCCCTCCTCCTCCTCCTCCTCCCACCTTGTCCTCCTCCTCCTCCTCTCCCCCTCCTCATCTTGTCCTCCTCCTCTACTCCTCCTCCTCCTCCTCCTCCTCCTCCTCCTCCTCCTCCTCCTCCTCCTCCTCCTCCCCCCCTCCTCCTGTTGTCCTCCTCTCCTCCTCCTCCTCCTCCCTCCTCCTCTTGTCCTCCTCCTCCTCCTCCTCCTCCCCCCTCCTCACCTTGTCCTCCCCACACTTGGTTCCCTCGGTAACCATTCCCGGGTCGGGGACGTCTGACCCCAGCATGAAGTCGACTCCGTAACATTTGCTGCCGAAGATCGGCGTGCTGATGATCGACGGCTCGATGCCGAAAACCGTCACCGCCTGGACGTTGGAGCACTGCAGCTTCCCACACAGAGCGTTTCTATGGAGACAAACGACGGGCCGTCATTTGATCAGGAGACATGATGACAGTCCGATCAAAGTCAGCTGTTTGTCCACCTGAGTGAGGACATCCTGTTCACACCTCAGACCTTCACAGGACTGTTGAGAGCGGCGCCGTGAGGACGCTACTGTTTATGAGGACATGTCTGCATAATGAGGACATGTTTACCATGTGAGGACGTCTCTGCATCATGTTGACCTACCGTACTGTATATGAGGACATGTTTGCATTTTCAGGACATTAATACTCTGCGAGGACATTTTTTTGCATCCTGAGGTCATCTGTGTGTGATGAGGACACCCTCCTGCGTTGGAGGACAGGTGTATGAAGGTGTTCTTTTACCTGCTCTCACACTTCTTGTAGCCGTAGTTGTGGTAGCCACAGTTGCCGAAGCGATCTCCTTTACTGTTGACGTTTTTGAAGCAGATTTCAGGAGCAGCTTTCGCCTCTGAGGACGAGGACAGGTGATGAGAAACGAAGCAGATGACTTTAATTAAACATGGAATCAGACAGACGTGTACGTACTGGATCCAAATATGGCCTGGCACTGTCCATCGTAGTGCTGACACTTCCCGTTGTAACAGTAGGCCTGCTGGTTCTTGCACGGCTGCCCGTTCTGAAAAAAGACAAACCTTTATTAGACACAGTCCACACAGCAGGTCGACGCCACCTGATGACAGCTCACATAACGTTGGAATGACGTACGGGAAGACGGTTCTGTATCATTATGACATTTCTACCTTGTGAGGACATTTCTACCATTTGAGGACATTTCTGATTTGTGAGGACATTTCTGTGTAGTGAGGACACGTGGGACATATCTACAATGCGGGGACATTACTGTTTTATGAGGACATCTCTGCAGTGTCCAATAAAACACAGTTGGGACAGCAGGCAGACTTGACTTCAGCTGCGTCTCGTGAACAGGTGAGGTGTTTGAGGCGTCACCTGGATGAAGACGTCGCTCTGGCAGAGGGACGAGGAGCCGTTGCAGTATTCAGGCAGATCACATTCATCACTGCTGGAGCGACACACCGTTCCTCCCGGCAGGTACTGAACACAGGAAACACATTCAAACACCTGAAGCATCGCTCTGGTTCATTTCACCCGTCCTCTGAGCTGCAGGTGGTGTTTACCTGACACCTGTAGCAGCACTCTCCATAAGCACACTGAGCTCCAGGCTTCAGCTTGCAGGTCTGAAACTCACAGCAGGGATCCTCCTCACACTCCTGGACACACAGACACACAGCAACTTACAGCTCCACCGCCATTCTCTCATCTTTACTTTACATTTTATGCATTATGACATTAATTTTCTCCTCTTTTTGGTGAAGCCTGGTGCTTTCTGAGGTACTGTTAGCAGCTGAAGCTAAGCAGGTCAGTGACTGTAGTTTGGCCACTTCTGGGAGTCATAACTGAAATCTGATCACGCTGACTGACGTGAAACAAACATCTATAGCTGATTCAGTCTTTCTAGGAACTTCATAACTTCATGATACATGAGAATCAGCATCAATAAAATCCATGAGAAGGAACAAAAACGACCCTCATTACAACTACAAAACTAAAAAAAACATCTGTTTAAATCAGCCAGAGCATCATGGGAAGTGTAGTTCAAACATTAGGGTATGATCACGGGGTTGGACTAATGAGGATGTAGATGTCGAGATTTTAACTCAGAACCTTAAAAAACTTGTTTATTATTTAATCTTAACTTGACTTATCCATCATGTTTGTATCATAAACAGGAGTTTAAAGCGTTTAATATGAGTTATTCATGATGGATAAATCCACAGATGGAGGCTCAGACCTTCTCTGATCCACAGTCACACTCCTCCCCGACGTCCACCAGCCGGTTTCCACAGTAGGGGGCGCTGTAGGCCTCGTCAGGTCGGGGGACGTTCAGGAGACACGTTCCTCCAGTCAACAGGATCATCTTCTCAAAGTCGTCGGCGCTGCAGCTGCTGAAGTTCTTGGATCCTCTAAAGGGGGAAAACAAGGGGAGTGTAATAAGAACAGAGTGCACACGTATGTTTGTACGGTACTGCAGTGACACGTCAACATGTGTGTGTGTCTCACGTGGCTCCAGAGTTCATGATGCACGCCGACACGGGGCAGGTGCAGCTCCGCCCGTCGTCGTGGTTCATTCCCAGGTTGTGTCCGAGCTCGTGAGCGACGATGGAGGCGAACGAAGGAATGTTGTTGTTGGTGAACTGAGGGAGGAGGACAGTCATGTGACCAGACGCTCTGAGGGAAATGCATCCTGGGAGTAGTAGTCAGATACTTTACTGGCGTAAAACTACTGAAACCAAGCTGTAAAAGTACTCCATGGCTGTTACTTTATGTGTCAGCCGTTTTAGTTTGGTTTTAAACAGACTCACTGCTGTCTTTGTTAAACTAAACGGAGCTGTGTTGGGACTACTTTCAGCAGCGGATGAGTCCACACTATTTATAAGAACAGTTTACCGCGTTGATTCCTCCTCCGTGACTCCTGGAGCAGACGGTGGAGACGAACGCCATCCCTGCTGTTCCTCCAAAACTCTTCTTCCTGCACAGACATCATCATCATCATCATCATCATCATCATCATCATCATCATCATCATCATAATCCTCATCATCCTCAAAATCATTATCATTATCCTCATCTTCATCACTATCATTATCACTATCAACATTATCATCATCATCATTATCATCATCCTCATCTTCATCATCATCAACATTATCATCATCATCATCAACATTATCATCATCATAATCCTCATCATCCTCAAAATCATTATCATCATCCTCATCTTCATCACTATCATTATCACTATCAACATTATCATCATCATCATTATCATCATCCTCATCTTCATCATCATCAACATTATCATCATCATCAACATCATCATCATCATCATCATTATCACAATCAACATTATCATCATCATCCTCAAAATCATCATGATCATCATCCTCATCTTCATCACTATCATCATCATCAACATCATCATGACCATCATCATCCTCATCATCACTATCAACATTATATCTCCATCCTCATCTTCATCATCATCAACATTATCATCTTCTTCATCATCCTCATCCTCATCTTCATCATTGTCTGCATGCATCAGTGTGTGTGTGTGTTCAGTGTGTATGTGTTCAGTGTGTGTGTGTGTGTGTGTTCAGTGTGTGTGTGTGTGTGTGTTCAGTGTGTGTGTGTGTGTGTTCAGTGTGTGTGTACTGACAGGATGAGCTGTGCTGAGTCATGGCGGCGGCGGGGGACCAGCTCCTTCTCCCTCCACTGTGTGAAGCGACTCAGCACTTCTCCGGCTGCTCCGTCGGTGCTGATGAGGTTCTGCTGGGTCCAGATCTCCAGACCGACCAGAACCACCCGGACATTCAGCTGCATGTAGATCTAAACACACACACAACAATAATTAACGATAATAATATGTGAATAATTAACACAACCAGCACAGAAACAGTAGAAGTCAACTTATGAAGACATGTATGCTAACATCTGGTTAGCCACATTAGCTGGACAGCATGCTAACACTATAGTTGTTGGGGACCATCAGTAATCCCAGCATGCATGAAGACTGCAGCGTGTGTGTGTGTGTGTGTGTGTGTGTGTGTGTGTGTACTTACACTGTCTACGAAGTTGGCCAGATGAACCATCTCATCTCTGACTGCCGTCTCGTTCCTGTTCATGTAGTCTCGTTCCTGTTCATGTAGTTAAACTGCAGACACACAAACAGGCAGACTCAGGTGTGAAGTCACAGTGAGTTTAGCTTAGCTTAGCACAAAGACTGGAAGCAGAGGGAAACTGCTAGCCTGTGTGTGTCTGTGTGCGTCTCACCCTGTCATTGTCGACCACCAGCAGCAGCTCCACATAGTGAGTCTGATGGAGGACAGCTCGCTTCATCTGCAGCACGACAACAACATCAACAACAACAACAACAACAACAACAACAGTCAGCGTGCAGATATTTAAAGGAAAGATAAGACAACATGGGAGGAGCTCCAACCCCTACAACACAGGACACACAAACATTTGTGTAACTTTGTGGTCGTTTTGTGTCTTTGTGGTTGTTTTGTGTCTCTTTGTTGTTGTTTTGTGTCTCTTTGTTGTTGTTTTGTGTCTCTTTGTTGTTGTTTTGTGTCTCTTTGTTGTTGTTTTGTGTCTTTTTGTTGTTGTTTTGTGTGTCTTTGTGGTTGTTTTGTGTCTTTGTTGTCGTTTTGTGTGTCTTTGTTGTTTTGTGTGTCTCTGTGGTTGTTTTGTGTCTCTTTGTGGTTGTTTTTTGTCTCTTTGTTGTTGTTTTGTGTCTTTGTGGTTGTTTTGTGTCTCTTTGT